>VUQI01027117.1:9586-21947 GCA_015106735.1 Paratilapia polleni
AGTCATCACAAGCTGTCAAAAAAAAAAAAAAAAAAAATAGATAAAAGTACAGCGTGACTGTCGGAGCCTCCACTGAAAAAACCCAATATATTTTCCATTATTTTAATGTGCTTAAAACAAATCTATGATTGTGCAGCTCGGTTTGCTCTTAACCTGATAATTGTCTGTGTGAATTAGACCGAGAAACACAAGCAAGCTTATATAACACCAAGTGGGAAAACAAGCTATCACTGAGGGTTTGCTGAGAAACTTGACAGTAGCTTGCGCTACACAGGGCGACATACAAATAAATTTAATGGTTAATCGTGGTTCTTCTCCCGTGACACGGTTAGATTTGACATAAAATAGTGGGAGGCACGCAGCTGGGTTTTTAAATTAATATAAGTTAGGCTACATTGGGGTTATTGGTCACTGTATAAATAAGTCTGTGCCAAAGTAAATTCTCACTTTTTTATTACAGTAATTCGTGAGGTGAATTTTAATCTTGTGTAAATATTTTCCTCTGTTGAAAAAAAGTTACTTTAGAAGTGTTCAAAAGCCCAGTCAATCGTAAATCGGACCGGCGGGACGTCCCTTCTCTTTCTCAACTTACGTCGACGACTGCTGTGCATTTCCCATCCGCTGAGACGCACGAGAGTAGTGTCATTGGGTAGGCGTTTTCTAGCCTGGAAAGTGTTGTTTTGTTTGTTCGCCGCGCACCCTGCCTACTCTAACTCCAAGGACCGGAGCTGAAAATGGCCTTTTACTCCGTTTTGGAAGAAACAAATTCTTTAACAATGAATGAAGGGGATCGGCTGGATACTAACGTCTATGCGTGTCCAACTATTGAGCTCAGTAAAGCAGTGTCCGTGTCTCTGGGTTTGGATTCGGTGTCTTCTCCGCCCAATAATATGAACCAGAGCTCCAGCAGCGTCTTTGCAGACTGCGACTCCACTGTAGCAGATAGTTCTCGGGGAGTGCCAGAGTTAGGAAGGACTGGAAATATGAACTCAGACCGCAGCATGCTTGTCCTGGGAGATAGCAGCCTCAGAGAGGAGGACTTTGGAGAAGTGTGCCAGGGCATACAGCAGGTGAGCTGTATGGATCTGTTCAGATCGGGCGAAATGGACGGTGCGCAAACTGTGACGCGTGGCTCGGTGATATCCAGATATGTCTGCAGAGATTCAAATGTGTTTATGAACCCGGTGGTAGAGCTGCCCGCGACCTCTCAGCTGGCTGAGGTCGTACCCTTAAAACCACCTTCAGCTTACTCTGCCAGTTCAGACCTATATAGAGATCTCTCGGCTATGTGGTGCGCAAATGAGCGCGCGTACAGCGACCGATCCGAGCCACAGGCCCAGAGAGGAGAATCCGGCGAATATAATTTCACGTATAAATACTGTAATTGTGGGCAAGCTTCTCTCGGAAACAGGCAGGAATGCCGCTGTGTCTGGAACGGTAGAGGTGAGCAGGGTGGCAAAGGTGGCATTCGAGCAGTGATGGCACAAGGGTATGGCCAAATGGAAAGTTACCCAAGTGCGATTCCTCAAGGGCAAAACACTTATTCCACTATCAAGACCGAACCTTCAGTTTGGATGAATTGCACAGATCGCAGTTTAAGGTAAATATCAGATTTTAATTATTTGTTTCGACCCGCTTTTCATGTGCATCAGGTCAAAAGGGCATTCCTACCGCATACAGTACAGTTACTACCAGTCAGTCCCATCTCTCACACCTTTCTTTAATGAGCACCAAAAGGACACACGCAGCATGAGCATTGTGTCAGTGACCACGCTTCAATCAACCAGCTTACAGTTGGATTTTTTTTAAATAAAAGGAGTGTTGTAATTAGTTAAGACATAAGTTCACCAATGTTTGGTGGTGCACTGTCTCGCCGGATTTCATGCTTAATTTCCTGACGTTTCTGTGAAGATCCATAGAGCACAAGCTAATTGGATTTTTGCTCCATGTCAGAACAAATAAATCAAATACAATGAACATGATTATTATGTATTGCTGTTGGCCCTGATTTCTATTGATACATTGTGGAGTCCTACAGTCTTCAGCAGCAATGAATCCTTTGTGCTCTAATAGCCTCATGTGCTCCGTCCAAGTCATGTTTTAGCATGCAGCTAAAGTGAATGAAAGTTTATCCTGTCCTTAATAGAAATGTGCTTATAAGTGCTGGGACTACAATAGTAAGTAATGCATCAGTGTCTCTATAAACAAGAGATACAGCACCTGCTGCTGATTCTGCGCCTGCAAAGAAAGTATATTTTGTGGTCAAATTGTCAACCATAAGATGGGGAAATGTAATTTGACTGGATTTAGGCAGCCTAACACTCAGTGAGGACAGACCTAGTAACCCAAAATTGATGATATGACATCTGTGTGACTGCTTTGCTTTTGTGATCATACTGAAAAAGATAGAATTCCTGCTGTAACAGTGTCTTCACTTAGTTTTTAAAGCCTTTAAAAACCACTCCACAATGTGTGTGCCCAGGCATGAGGATTTTTTTCCAGGTGTGTACCTGTCAGAAAGGAGAGTGTGTCAAGTGTGTGGAGATGATGCCTCAGGTTGTCACTATGGAGCAGTCACCTGCGGCAGCTGCAAAGTATTCTTCAAGAGGGCCGCTGCAGGTGGGTGTAACACACGCAAGCATACCCGATCGTGCACTCACAATTACTCACTTACTGATTTAATTTCTTACACCCACTTGCTCACTCGTGCAGACAGGGCACAGTGACCCTGACATTATGAGGGCGAGTTATTTATCAGTAAACGCCCACATATCATTGCTATGAGTGGAAGCCTAGGCATTGTTGCAATCCTCATCCCCCAGGACTTTTGTGTGCCTCCAGGTAAGCAGAACCACTTGTGTGCCAGCCGGAATGACTGCACCATTGACAAACTGAGGCGAAAAAATTGTGCCTCATGTCGCTTGAAGAGATGCTTCATGTCAGGAATGAGCCTTAAAGGTGAGCAGCTGGAGATGTGGAAATAATGAGAGACAGAGAAAGGAAAGTATTTTCCACTGCGTGTCTGGAAAAATGGGTCAGTGTGGTCAGATACCTTACATTTAATAGATCAGATCTTAAATACAGTGTAACAAACACATTTCACCAGGTCGCAGGCTGAAGGGAGCCGGACCGACAAGAAATGGAGAGGAAGAGCAACAGACAGCTGGCTGGGGACATGGAGAAAAAGAAGAGAGGGCAGGGAAGAAAGATGTAGTCTTGGAGTCCGGAAATGCAGCTGCCAGGGCTCAAGGTGGTAAGGATTAGTTGCACCAAGCTCAAATATCATGTTTATTCAACATTAAGTCTACTTTAGCTATAAAAGACTTGATATTACCATCTTTGTGTTATTATGTCATTCTGTCTATATATCTTGAGCAGCTTCCCAGGTACAGGGTCTAGGCATCCCCCCAACCCTGCACTCCTGCCTGTCCCTGCTCAGCATCTTACAGGCTATTGAGCCAGCTGTAGTCAATGCCGGGCATGATCCTGCCCAGCCAGACAGCCCTGTGTCCTTGCTCACCAGCCTCAACGAGCTAGGGGAACGACAGCTGGTAACCGTGGTGCGCTGGGCCAAGGCAATACCAGGTAAACTAGTCTGAGCCAAGGCAATTAATTCCAAGTAGCTCTTCCCAAGAATCCGGTGTGCAGTACATTTTCATAGTTCCTTCCGTTTTAATTTATTTCCAGATGTACCATTTATGCTTATTGTCAGACAAAATACTCTAAGGTCAGACTTGTCAACAACACTGAGCGAGAGAGAGGATGGTAAACAGGCAGCTGAAGCAGAAATTAGCACAATTAAATCAAAAAAATGACATTAAAATTTACTGCAGTTTGGGTGAGCAATGCAACTATTAGGAAAAGTATCTATAATCTGCCAGCATTAAGCAAGGCCTCAGTATCTAGGTCATAAGATGACAGACTGTTCCAGAAGTTTGTGCCGGTTTAATGTCCATGCAAAACAAACAAGCCTGTTCAAATATTAACCACTAGAGGGAGATATTTTCATATTTAAGTTAAGAAAAGAGGCTGAAAATGGCCAGCACTGTATCCATGAGAGAGCATTTGATAACAACGAGTGTTGTTAACAGGGTTTCGGGACCTGCATGTTAATGACCAGATGTCAGTGATTCAGTTGTCATGGATGGGCGTGATGGTGTTTGCCTTGGGCTGGAGGTCCTACACACTGACTAACAGCTCAATGCTCTACTTTGCTCCAGACCTGGTCTTCAACGAGTGAGTTACAACAAATATTCACTTTGCACTGCACTTTCTTTTTTTTAGAGACCTAACATCAACAACAGATTACAAAAAAATGCCAAACCAGACAAAATCTTTCTCACACCAAGAAACTTTGTTTGGGCCTAATCAGCTGTTATAATCACCGTGGCATGGGGTTTGCTGGAATGCCATGAGATTTCACCTGTCATCATGAAATGTAATGAAAAGCATAGTGCAGCGCGATTTTGGGAGGAAGACTTAATAAACAATCAGAGAATGTCTCTCTGGGCAAAACAGAAAACCTGTCACATTGCATTTGATAAATCTGGCTGCAGAGGGATCACCTCACATGCTTTATTCCGTTTCATCATTGCAGAACCATTCATCAGTGTCCAAGAACTTCCACTCTGACAAGTTTTAATTTACGCTGCAACCTTACCCCCTTTATCAAAATGTTTCTGACACCTCAGCTCCGGCCTTTGTCTTTTTCGTTCTGCTTCCAAAACAACCTCAACACAGAGTTTGTGTCACAAATCACTGTACGCGATTCCACTGGTTCTTATCACGAAATTGTTGCGCTGAAAGAAGGTGTTGCTCGGAATGCTAATGCCAGTCACCGGCCCTGATGGCAGCTTTCAATTGGCTGGCATTTTGTGCGACATTAGCAAAACACTCATTCTCTCTGCGTTACACCTCTGTCACTCTATTAGGCTGCTTCTGACCTGCATGGTAATGGATACGCCTGCCCTTGTTGCTGACCCTCATTTTTCAATGCCTCACTGTCATTCTCTATTTTCCATTATCCATCTAACTCATTTTTTCTCACCTCTGCTGCCTTTTTTACCTTTTTTTCTTCAATCTTGTCCCCACAACTCTTAATTGTCTTCCTCCTTTCTATATTTCTCACTATGTGACCCTCCTCTAGCGTCACACTTCTTCTTTTTGTTGCACATTGTGCTCCTTCTTCCCCTCTCATGTTGTTGTTGTTTTTTTTTTTAAATCCCTCCTCACAGCCAGCGGATGCAAGTGTCCAGTATGTATGAACACTGTGTGAGGATGAAGCTGCTCTCCCAAAGGTTGTGCACGCTCAAGGTTACCCAGGAGGAGTTCCTCTGCATGAAGGCCCTGGTCCTCCTCAGCATCAGTGAGTCAGCTGAGACCATAAGTAATAGCTTGAACGTCAACTCAGCATGTGAAATACGACTACAATAGAGTGCAGCCATACTTTAGAGAGTTGATGGGATGGATAAAGTCTGTGAGAGTTATTGTTGTGTTCTGGCTTTGTGGTCACAGTGCCAGTGGAGGGCCTGAAGAGCCAGCGTTGTTTTGATGAACTGCGGACCTCCTACATCAAGGAGCTGGACCGCTTGGCCAGCCACCGTGGAGAGACCACCCGTACGCAGAGACTGTTTCAGCTCACGCAGCTGCTGGACTACCTCCAGTCGGTAATACACGCAACCACATTTCACATATGAAAATGCACCATGCTGTGACTCTGAACTTTGATGCAAATGTCATTTTAGTTTGAGCAGAAAACAACGCTCCTCACACACACACAAAACACTGTGCAGGCTTACAGTACTAGCATTAGCTTATTCTTAACAAAAGGGCGAGGTTTTTATTATTTTAACATTTTACAGCTAGATTAATTCAACAGAGTCTGTCAGGCATTGCATTTAAAATTTAAGCACTGGTTTATTTCATTCTAGGGTCATCCTTAGGTTACACCTCCAGTTTGCGGGTGAAATGACGCAAGTGTTAGTTTTTCTGCCTCCGCCTCCAGGCAGGGGAGTGGTACACCTGTTATTTTTTAATCTATTTTAGCTACTGTGTATCTGTGTTTAGATTATGTGTTAACATTTTAACCCAGTGAAGAAATTTGCTTCCTTGAAACATGTAATCCTTAACAGGCTACCCTGATTATTAACAGCCCTAAAAGGACAGCAGTGTCAGATGTTGGAATTGGATTGGATTTCTATAAGATTTATACCCACTGACGAATAGTCTGACACAGACAGATAGTTATATCAGGCTTTTCTGCTCTAAGTGACCATTCAAAGCCCTTTTTACTACAAGCCACATTCACCCATTCACACGCAGCACTTTATTCTGTGGCTTTAAGCCATAATTTTAACTTTTTAACTCACCAAATCAAAGGTTCATTAACAGGGTGAATGATTTTTTCTGTCAAACATTTAGGCACGTATGTAGCCAATATAAGCAAAATTGGTAACATTTGAAAAACACGATACAACCCCAATTCCAAAAAAGTCAGGATGCTCTCTAAAATGTAGACAAAAACAGAATGCAATGATTTGCAAACCTCATGAATCCATAATTTATTCACGATAGAACAAAGAAAACATCAAATGTTTAAAGTGAGAAAATGTACAATTTAAAAAAAATACTGGCTCATCTTGAATTTGATGGCAGCAACATTTCTCAATAAAGTTGGGCCCTGGACACCAAAATGCTGGAAAAGTAAGTGGTACTAAAAAGAAACAGCTGGAGGAATATTTTGCAACTAATTAGGTTAATTGGCAACAGGTCAGTAACATGAATGGGTATAAAAAGAGCAGCTTAGAGAGGCAGAGTTTCTCAGGAGTAAAGATGGGCAGAGGTTGACCAATCTGCAAAATACTGCATATACAGATTGTGGGACAGTTTCAGAGTAATTTTCCTCAACGTAAAATTGTGAAGACTTTGAATATCTCATCATCTCCAATACATAATATCATCAAAACAATTCTAAGAATCTGGAGAAATCTCTGTGTGCAAGGGACAAGGCTGAAAATCAATAATGGATGCCCGTGATCTTCGGGCCCTCAGGCAGCACTGCATTAAAAACAGGCATGATTCTGTCATGGAAATCACTGCGTGGGCTCAGGAACACTTCCACAAATCATTGTGAACACAGTTCACCATGCCATCCACAAATGCAGGCTATAGCTCTATCATGCAAAGAAGAAGCCATATGTGAACATGATCGAGAAGTGCTGGGCCAAAGCTCATGTAAAATGGACTGAGGCAAAGTGGAAAACTGTTCTGTGGTGAGACAAATCCAATTAAATTCTTTTTGGAAAATATGGATGCCGCATGCTGCAGGCTAAAGAGAGGACTATCCGACTTGTTATCAGCGCTTAGTTCAAAAGCCTGCATCTCTGATGGGGGTGTATTAGTGCCTATGGAACTGGCAGCTTGCATATCTGGAAAGACACCATCAGTGCTGAAAAGTATACACAGGTTTTAGAGCAACATATGCTTCTATCCAGATGATTTCTTTTTCAGGGAAGGCCATGCAGCAAGACAATGCTAAACTGTGTATTGCAGCTATTACAACAGTATGGCTTCATAGTAGAAGAGTCCTGGTGCTGAACTGCCCTGCCTGCAGTCCAGACCTTTCACCAACTGAAAACATTTGA
The DNA here is from genome assembly GCA_015106735.1 of Paratilapia polleni. Lineage (NCBI taxonomy): Eukaryota > Metazoa > Chordata > Actinopteri > Cichliformes > Cichlidae > Paratilapia > Paratilapia polleni. The sequence goes on from VUQI01027117.1 coordinate 17,230, forward strand.
CACCTCATAAAACAAAAAAATGTGACAAAGAAGAACCAGGACTGCTGAGCAGCTAGAAGCTCCTATATCAGACAAGAATGGTACAGCCTTCCTCTTCCAAAAATCCACTGGGCTCCTCCGTTCCCAGACATTTACGGATGCTTTACAGTTTCAACTTTTTTGAGACGTGTTGCTGCCATCAAATTCAACATGAGCTAATATTTTTCTTTTCTGGTACATTTTCTCAGATCAAACATTTGATATGTTTTATATGTTCTATTGTGAATAAAATATGGGTTTATGAGATTTGGTAATTATTGTATTCTGTTGTTATTTACATTTTATACAGCTTCCCTACTTTGTGGGAGTTGGGGTTGTAACAGCACATAGCATTTCCCTTTAGTAAAAAGGGAAATGGAAAGATTATGAACAAAAAAAATTGTGTAAAAATCCAAGTCCAGGCACTCAAGGTAGGCTTGAACAAGTAATAAAAGGCCTTTATTTTAGTGGGCTAGAAACATTTTTAAAAAAGTGCCCTAAAGAAGGCACACACTGACACCCATTAGTGTATCTTCATGTCCCTTCTGTAGCATTCTTGTTATTTCTTATTTGTCTCTCCCATTTTTTAAAATCTTTTTATTTTGTGCACTTTTTTGTAATAGACATTAATCACCATTACTGAGGCTTTAGAGGGAAGATGTGAAGAAAAAGTCTTGGTAGGGTTGCAACCACTAGGGGGTGTAGAGGGACCACTGTTATCCTTCAAATACCTTTAGAACTTTTATTACTATGACAAGAACAATTATCTGTCAAAGGAAAAACCCTTTACATCATTATATGGGCATGACCAGAAGAGTTAAAGCGGTATGACGTTACCTCCTACAGCGAGGAGCCGCAACAGTTTGAGCCTCATGTCTTTCACTGTGGATTTACCTTTAAATGCTCAGCTTTGTGGCTTTTGAGCTGGAGGGCAGCCAGAGATTGTCTGGGAGGGCCCTTTAGGAAGAAGATCACAGCTGATGAAGACCCCTTCAGCTTTGCCCTGTCTGTAGAGCTTAGAGTGTCACGAAGTGTTATCTCTGAAAACCATCTTCTAAGCTGTGCCAAGACAGGCTTCAGTGTCATCAGTGTTTTTTCTTCTTTTGTCTTTTTCAGTGTACATATTTACTGTCCTCTTTATTTCTAATAACCCGCCTATATGTTTTTTTGGGTTTTTTTGTCTCTTCATCTTAGGTAGTGAGGAAGTTACACCAGTTCACCTATGATCTCTTCATCCAGGCTCAGTCCCTGCAAATGCATGTCAACTTCCCAGAGATGATCTCAGAGATTGTGAGCGTCCACGTGCCCAAAATGCTCTCAGGCATGGTCAAGCCCATCCTTTTCCACAACACGGCCTAGAGAGAGAGAGTCTCAGAGACTGTCGTTTCATTAGCTCCACCAGCCGGAGAGAGTTCTCAATGATTTTATGCTTCTGTCCTGAGAGTGGGGCACAATGAAGCTATGAGCAGATACTAACAGAAGGGCAGACAGCACATTCTTCCAGTCTAATGTAGTCAAATTTCATCTACTCATTTCTTCTTGCTGCCTGTTTGACTGTATCACGCACATCAAAATGCTTTTGGGGCTGATTAAAACACTTGCATGCATTTTCTCCACGTAAGCCAGTTAATGGTGAACCTTGTGGCATGTGAACTTCTTCAGCTCTTCGTATGGATAATCCGAAACTCTTTTCGCCTTTCCAAATGAGAGGTGAGAAAAACACGTTTGAAACTTCACATCCCCGTAGCTTGTCTGTGTGCATTAGTATGACATTTGAACTAGCTTTTTCACAATGAACGTTACTGTGTGCACCTGAGATGAAAAAAAACCTGTGACTGACAGTTAATAAGCAGTTGTGACGTGCATGCTTGGAAGCAACGCTATCTCACCCGGAGTCATATAAAAACATTTTTTGACAGCTGCCATCATCCATTAGAAATAATATTGGGCTATTAGATTTCTGTTTTGTCACAAATGAAAGCACTTTTAAAGTCCACGTGACTGCAGCATTGCCAATTTTAAATGTATATTTATAAATTTTTGATGCCAAAAGGTCACAGCAGCCACAGTGAAGAAAGTAATTGAGCTGAGTACTAATACGACTAACACCTTGGGTGACTTTTTAAAGAAGTTTTTCAGTGCCAAACATTATTGAAGTACAGTTTTTCCACAGTGGACGTTTCATACTGTTGTAATTTTTCTACAGTTTCTTAAAGTGTTCTTTGCAAATGCTTTGTTGTGTATTATCATGTAATCCTTGTAGCTTATGACACTTTTGCTAAAGGTCCAGCCAAGAATCTGCTCTATTGTTGCAACATTTACAGCTTAACATGTAATAAAACAAAAATAAAGCCGAAGTCTGAGTGTGTACCTCTTGGTCTGAGGATTGATTTTTAGGTCAAATCTTTTTAATCTTGTTCTTTTCTTAATGATTATACAGGAGTATTCCAGTTTTTCTCCTCCACCTTACAGATTTAATTTCAGCCTGTGAGGTGTTTAACTGGCTGAACACGGTTAAAGAAAACATCAGACAGACATTTCTACTACTGCATTACCCACAGTCAGGATTATCACACTCTCCACCCAGTCAGGTAATACATCACAGCAAAACACAGAACAGAGCTGGATATATAATAGGAGGCCTGGTGGATTTCTTTCATCGTTTCAGCCTGTCTGCCAATCAGAAACTTCAGCCTTTCACTGCCATCTAGTGGTGGCTGTGCCGCCTATATTAGTTAAATGAAACTTGGCAATTGTGTAGTAAGACAACATCTGTTGGATCCATTGACATTTGCTTCGTAATGTAATTGGACACGGGTTCACTCAGTGTTTGAGTGAGGTTACCATTAAACAGAGCAAGGCACGAGAGTGGACTTCAATGCATTAAAGGGTAACAGCAAATAAAGACTGCATGAAAAGCACGATTCAGGATTGAAAAACTCAATGTAAATGCTGGATGTGGGATCTTCATCTAACTGGTGTATAGTGTTGAAATCACTGATATCAGTTTCTTTCTTATCTTTTTCAGTGAAAGACACGGGTTTGAGATCATATAAATAGTATGTATAAAGCATTTATATATTGTCTGTAAGCCTAAAGAGAAAATGAGGTTACTTTAAGAGCTGGCTCATTTTAGTTAGATGGTGCATTTGAAAGCCTCATCCATAAAAACAGTCTGTCTGGGTAACCTCTACCGCCATTTTATGTCCCATTTCCTGAACCACCTCTTTCAACAACTATTTGTCTCTCTCATAAATGAATTGGAGCTGAACGAAATCGTGATTGAAAGACACGCTGAAATATCACTTATTTCTAAATATATTCCTTGCTCCACATGCCCCTGTGGCTTCCCTTTGAAAGGAATTGCATCTGGTAGGTTTGCAATGATCAAAAATGTATGTGTTGATGTCGACATTTGAACTTAGTTTGGATTCCATTTGATTTCTCTGTTTCTCCACGTCTGCTCTGCATCAATATTACATGTCTGCTCTACAAGAGGAGGGATTTTTCCTTTTGGGTAAGGACAACCACAGAAAGCACAGTCACTCTGACCACAAACAACAAAAGTTCAAGCTATTTCCATGTGTGAAGATGAAGGAATGATTAACACAAGGAACAAGTTACAATGAAAGACACGATGACACAGAAGAGTGCACAATTAAAAGAGAAAGGGCAAGCTGAACTTGACCTCAAAGTAACTGAACACCCGCAATACCAAAACCATGGGGTAATATGCTTTGCATGTGGTACAATACTTTTTGCTGGACCTTACATAAAACTCGAGCAATAATGTCTTTAACACCAGGTTACCGCAACTCACTGCTACAGTGACCGGAAACCAATTAGATTGTGGAGGTGGTAAGATGACACCCCTGAATGGGGTGTTTCAGTGGCCTATCTAATGGAGGGTGATTCCTACCCAAGCACCAGTCCATTAACAACCAATTAACTTCCTATTAATATTTTACCAGACAGGGCCTCTCATCCTGACATGTTTTTAAGGAGCTTTTCCCAGGAGTGTTTGAACATGAGCAGCTTTTAGCGCAGCATAAAGAGGCCTGTGTAATGGGCTGGAGGAGGAGGAGTGGCAACCTGATAGCACTGAGAGCAGAGGAGGGGAGAGAGGAGAGGAGACAGACTTCTGCAGCTGGTCTACCTCGAGCCGAGCCAAGCCTGAGTAGGGCCAAATGTACAGGGGGTTTGCAGTGGTAGGAAATCCACGATTTTCTGTCTCTGACACAAGATCAGACATGATGAGTAAAGACCTCGTGCCTTGTATTTGAGTGTTTTAACGGTTAAAGAGTGTTTTTGCTGTTTGTTCAAAAAAAAAAAAAGAAAGCTGAGCAGCAGTTTTGGCTCCAGGACCTTAAGTGCTTCACACCATCACGGAGTTCATCATAAAATAAGTCTTAAAGAGCAGTATTCTTGCTACCGATCTGCCCTGAACTTGCTTTATGCTGCGTAACGCTGGTTTTTGTGGACATTTAAAACTAGTTTGGGGAAACTCCCTGCCTTGAGAGAAAAAGAAAGAGGGAGAGGAAAGGGAGTCGCAGTGAGAAAGAGAGAGAAAGGCCATTATGACTATAGCCTGCAGCTACTCCCAAAGGATAAGGCATTTGTCTTCACTTGAAAGTATGATTTATTTTTCCACCAGTCAGAAGGGTTATGTTTGTCACCGCACACTGAAAGGACTTTTGGAA
>VUQI01027117.1:21976-46246 GCA_015106735.1 Paratilapia polleni
AGAAGAGAAAGAGAAAAAAAAAAAAAAAGGAAAGAGGTGGGGGGGGGGGGGGGGGGGTCTGCTGGTTTTCTAATGCAGTCTTGACGTTTTCTCAAATGCTTCCCTTCTATGGTTACCTTGTTTGAGATCCCTTTCAGTCTTCATTAACTTTAGTTAATCATACTGAACCTTGCGTCTAATTTATCAGCAGGAGCGTTAGTGTGTGTGTGTTGCTGATTAAGAGAAAGAGGGGAATGTGGGAAGGGGGAGAAGATGTGGTTGTATCAGGTTCCCTCCACTGGGTGTAGATGTGGTCTTAGATTTCTCTCTGGGCTGCTGATTAACTGTGTGTACGTGTCTGTGTGTGCGCATGTTAAGTGTGAGTGTGTGAGCTGGGAGTGCACCGAGGAGGAGCGGAACTTCGACTTTAATTTCCCCCAGCTCCAGATATTACACCCCCGCGCTCTCTGTTTTTATTGGAACAGAGACCAAAAAACACCAAGTGTTTATGATGCATTAAAACATGCTTTGGAACTTGAGTGTGGAATTGTAAATCTATACATTTGGCTCTGTCTCTCAGACTTAATTCTTTTATAGAGGATTTTGTGTGTTTTACAAAGACTGATGATTGTAATGCTCCATGAAATCATGTTTATCATCTTGATGTGGAGGACAGAGGTGAGAGAAAGCTCTCCATCAAGCGGACTGAGAGGCAAATGGAGGCAGAAGTTTGGAAATAAAATGCACATGTGATGTGGGAGGAGTCTTTGAGTTGTGGTTGAAGCACAGAAGAAGGGAACTATTCTGCATTCCCCTAATGACCATTTGAACAAACGGATGGGTGAGGAGACCATATTACATTCTATTAAGTCCACTTTTGTTGTCGGTGAACCGTTAATGATGTACAAAGGGAGTTTTGCACCTCTCTCCAGGACACTGCAAGCTTTGTGTTTCTCATTATTCTCAGGAAAGCGCCAACAGCTTTTATACCTGGAGACACATTAGCTGACTCTAATTAGAGTAAATATTCTTCTGGTATAACAGCAGTATTGCTTCACCAATCCGGCAGCGATTAGCTCTGTGTTTTTCTGCAGGGCTGCTTATTCATTCCCAGCCCCTCTCCATCTCTCATTCTGTTGTTTTTCTGTCTTGATCATTGCCTTTGCCTCTTCCTCATTCCTTTCTTCTCGGCACTCAATTTACGCCTTTGCCTCTCCCCACCTCTCTCTCCTTCCTTCCTCACAGCAGCAGTGGAGCACCACTAGCTGTGACAGAATCACAGTGTCTGCCCATGCTCCAGACACCTACCAAGTTCATTATATCTGTACACAGAGGCCATCTCTTGTAGCCCCTCATACCGCCTGTGTCCCAGCCAAATGCAATGTGACAGCGCCGCCACAGCCCTCATTTACGGCCATCACAGGACAGATTTCCCCTTCCAAGGCTCCCGTCTGCAGCCTGATAAATGGTACCCCTGCTTTTTCTCGTGCATGCATGTGAGAGTGTTGTTATTTTGTGTGTACATGCGGTTGCGTGTGCTTTTACGTCCCTCCATTCATCTACGTCTACATGTGTGTGAGTCTCTGTCTTTGCAGCAGGCCTAACTTAGAACAGCAACATTTCCCCTGTCAGTAGTGATCCCTGAAACAATGTATTATGATATTACTGGGCTTTGTTTCCACTTACTCACACACAGTGTTTTTATATCTAATGCACTCTGCATACATTGTTCTGATTTTGTGCTTAACTTTCAGAGTGCTGCTCAGTTTTAAGTGCATACTTTGTGTAAGACCTTCCATTTCGGTGGCGTGCTTATTGGAGCACCCTTGGGGCAGGCACATCTTTTAGTTCGGGGAAACGCTGCAGCACACTTCAGCTGCGGTACACACTTTCTGATATCTTGTCTTTTCTTCTCTCTGAATTTTAGACTTAGAGTGGCCGCCCCCGGCATCAGTTCTGTGTCATACCGCGAAGGTCAAAAAGAGATACACTCACATACACACCACACACGCTCATAGATTTCAAATATCTCTATCAGCCCTCAGAGGATCAGATTGTTTTACGGGAAATCATGTCACGGGTCAAATGATTGAATTATTAATGGAAGTGCGGTGCAATAACAATCGGGCCTTGTCTATTATGATTCCAACGTGATATTCACAGGCCCTTCTCAGCCTAACTTACTATGTTACAATCCAAATCCAATAATGCCGACTCGGCACAAGAATGTTTCCCCTCCTCCTCCTCATGCTATTGTTTCATCAGTCGAAGAGCGTCTTTAGTCTGTTGAATCCAGAGGCGAGAGTGTTTCCAAGTCTCCAGAACCATATCGACTGGCGTGCCACATTTCCAAGGTTAAGGCAATACATTTTCATCAAAGCAGTCATGGTAAAGTGATCCACAATCACAGGACTCTTTCACAATACACTGGTCTATCAAAAGTGTATGTTTTTGTGCGTATACTGCGCCTAACACAGTATGAGTGTGTGTAATCTAGCATTCCTTCAAAAACTTTAATCTTTGTACCTTTTCACTGTGCCAAATATGGATTTTGTTTCTGAGCATAGCTGGAAATCAACCAAGCAAATCTAAGGCTTGTTCATGATTCACATTATGGAAATCAAGGCAGACAATTCAGTATTCCTGCATTTGCATATGTAAAGATCCACACTCTGAGAGGTACAAGTATTTTAACCTAATTTGAAGCACATGAGATTCAATTGAAAGCAATATGTTGGTTTATGATGTTTTGAGAGCAGCTCAGTGCAACGAGAAGCACTTCTTTTCTTTTTCCCCCAGGCCCATTTCTCACGGAGCCAGTATGGAAATGCATGTTCATGTAGAAAAAAAAAAAAAAAAAATCCTGGTGATGGATTCTTGACCTCAACTCAGGAGGACTTCATGGGTCTGTTTTGAGAATGACCGTAAAGCAACACGGGGGAAAGAGACGTTAGGTCAACCCTTTCGCATTTATTATCTGCCGGTGCCAGAAAACACAACTCTTTTAGACATCCTAAACATAGCACACTGGACACATGGGCTGACAACTTCACTTAGGCGAAGGAAATCAAACAGGCTTGTTAATGCAGCTGTTGAAAACAGTCCCATTAGGAGCAGTCACTCCTATGCTTTGTTTTTTAATCATTTGTACTTGCCTTTTCATCGTCTCTCCCTATTGGGTATGGCTGTTAAAAGAAAAAAAAATGAAACATGTTCCCAAACATTTAATGAAGACATCTCTCTTCCTCTTATGGCTCGAAAAGGATATCATAGAGAATAATACAAGAAAAGAAAAAGGAAAGTTGTAATAGGTTTTTTGGTTTCATGTTCCTGAATGAAGGCGCAGGCATGTCTAGCTTAATCAAGCTCGTTTGTGTCATTATGCATTCTCATTACAGCTTAACAGAAGTTTCCCATCTGGAGAAGCAATGTCGCTGTTTACAGTCCTCTCTTCCTCCCTTCTCCTCCCATTTCAAACCCCATAGACATTCTCTGAGGCCTAAATGAGCTTGAAGACAAAAAGAGCACTGTGTAGTATTACACAGCTCTGTGTAGAAATTAGCTTTTTCCCTCATTATGTTCCTTACTTTATGGGAATAGAAAACAAAAGAAGACATATGTAATTACAGCATGAGCAAAGCATAAACATGCCATATAGAATGAGGCTATGCTTTCGGCAGCAGGCTAATTGCAACTTTCCCCTTCTCCTTCAGTGCCTGAGTTATGTGATCGCTCTCAGTGAGACACAAGAAACATGCATATGTGCTTACCGACAAGCGCACACCCACACATATGCACCCATGCTGTGCGTGTGCACCCGCCGGTGCTTCACTTTCAGTTTCTCAAAAAGGGGACATTTCTCAAGGTTGTTTATGGTCTTTATTGCTTTATAGAAAGAGGCATGTGGCTTTAATGAAGAGAATTGGTTCTGCGGCTATTTTGTCAAGCACATGACTGTCATATAGTTATATCTTCTTGCACTTTGCTCAAATAAAAAATAAAAAAAATCTGAAGCAAGCAACTTTTGTTTTTTTTAAATGCAAACAGCATTTGAGATTGCGACACACCATGTGTTAAAACTGCTGTAAAGAACTTGCCAGTCACAGCCTTAAAGTCTCCTCCGGCAGTTAAAACCACAACACTACAACCATGAATGGCATCCCGGCCTTGGTCTACACACACATCATTCCACACATTACTCCCTTCAGCTCCCCTTTTGATGTGTCAGAGAGAGAACTAGCCACTGTTCCACTGCTTTTTTTTTTTATTGCTCACACGGTAATGTGTGTGTACATATATGACTGTGTGTGTGTGTGTGTGTGTGTGTGTGTGTGTGAGAGAGAGAGAGAGAGAGAGAGAGAGAGAGAGAGGGAGCAGCAAAGTGTTTGCTCTTCAAAGGCAGCAAAGGGGGTGTGCTACTTAAGGCCTATTAAACCTGGAGCTCTGTTCATTGTAGCTGGGAGAGAGAGCACTGCGTGCTGAGGCAGACAAAACGGTGAAGGCATACCTTTGAACTGGAATCATGTGGGAGCTCACATTTTCACAAGTGCTGCAGAACAGAAAACAATGTTTTGGAGAGTCCCCTGATATGTGTTTTTTTTTTTTTTTCTGCTAAGGGCCAGCTAACAGAGAATCTGTTATGGCTTTGCCCTGACGGTGTGATATTACAAGCTCACAGTACATAATCCAACATACTGCAAGTTATTAAAATATGACCATAGCAGCTCCCTGAGGCTACATAAACTGTCTCTGTCTCTCTCTCACACACACACAGTGGTATACATTCCTGTGGCACACATGGGAATGCACTGTCCATACTTCTCTCTCACTCTCTTTCTTTAATAGCACATTCTGTGGGACCAAGCAGCACTTTGGCTCAGTGGCTGTTAGCATTGTTGCCTCACAGCAAGTCAGCCCAGGGTTCGAACCCAGTGCTTGTGCAGGATTCATCTGGGGGCTCCATTTCTACCACAATTAAACCATGCCAAGGTTAATGTTCTCTCTAAATTCCCTTAACCAAGGCACTGGCTTACAGCTGGAGTTTGGCACTTCATAGTGGCTGCCCACTCCTCCTCACAGTTAGGATGGTTTTAATACAGAGAATCAATTTCCAGAAGGGGATTCATAAAGAAAAACATAATCCAGGCATGAACACACACTTTTATTTAAAGCTGCATTCAAGCTCATATCCCACTATGGAAAGATAAACATCATCCACAAATCAATACTCTGATAGAGTTTCATACTTTCATTACACACCTCTCGCTGCAGCTAATTGCCCTGCAAGGTGAAGAAAGGCATGCCTCAGGAAAAGTCTACCAGTGCACGTTACTCTCTATCACTGGATACAGCCGATAAGCATATCAGACACAGTTCTCCTCGGAAGCAGGAAGGAAGTGACTCAGACACACTCAGCCTGATCTGTACCGCAGACTGCAGTTTATGTATAGGAAATCTAAAAAACAGAATGAAAAATTATCATAACCTGCAGGGTGGCTTGTGCAAAGCAAAGTTTTGCTGGATTGATTTCCAAAACTCATTCCAAATAACAAGAAGTGAGTTGAGTGCAAGGGCTGCAGTAATGATAGATATGCCCGTATTGGATTCATTTATAGAGTGGGAGTGGAACACTATTGTTAGATCATAATTCAGACAACCTGCTTCTTTCAACTATAGCAGATGAGTCTCCCAGGAGGGTGCTGTTGTAGTCATTTACATTATGTGTGTGCTTGCATGCTCACACATAATGCACCCACATCCACCTACACACACACATTCTCTAGGCTCATACAATTTTGGTGTTTGTGCAGTCCCTGGGGCGCGGAGCAGGACAGGAGATTTATGTTCTCTGTCGTCCAGACACGGTTCTCCCGGCTAGCTCCCCACTCATTAGAGCTCCTACATGGTCATACGTGTTACTCTAACAAGCTGTATAAAGCCTCCCTCCAAAGCCTGATGGATTCAAGGGGTGGAGTGAGTTCCCTCTTTGCAGGAACCCTGAAGGAGACGTCACAATGCATGGAGCATCTCAGAAACAACTTATTTCCATCGAGGTGGGAGAAGGACTACGATGTTGTTCAGCCACCCATCATGGTTAGCTGTATTTATTAGGCCTCAGTTTAATGATCCTTTCGTAGACATGGAGATGCACTTAAATTAAAATGTTTGGTTTGCTCTGTGTGTGTAAAAGTGAGGCAGGGAGCCCTGTAATCACTGCTGCAATGGCAAGTGAAGCGGGAGAGCGTGTTTGCTAATCTCTATAGTTACCAGATATGAAATGAGTGTCGTACTCATTCTCTCCCGGTTACAGAGACTGGAGTAAATATGAAGGCCAAATGAACAAACAGATGAGTTGTTTGTGAACTGCTCTGCTCACAGGATTTATCAGTATTGTTTCTAATCCGCTTGATAATGAATCCAGAGTCTATTTTGCAGCCCATGCCCGACTGGTCATGGTATGTGCACGTGTCTGTGTCTCTTTATGTGTGTGTTGATTACAGCAGAGCTACTGACACATCTTCCAATGAGATCTATTCTCATTGTGGGAATTGACTGCAATGTAAAAGGAGCTGTGCTTTGTTATAAATTTAATTTCTTGTGAAAGCTCGGGCAATAAGTGGTTATATCACTGCCAATGAAGCTCATTTCATCTAAGTCTGCACCCTGGGATTTAATCAAAAATCCTTTAGCTGTTCGCTTACAAGTGTTGAGATCAGGCTCTCCACTACAGAGGAATACATTATGATGATTTCTGTAATGGAGACATATTGCATGTTCTCATATTAACTATTGAGGCTCTGATCAGGAAAATAACTGACCCAGCCACAGTTAATAATCTCCCATTGGACTATTTTTTTTTTCTTTCTATAACAAGGCAACAAAGTTGGACACAGGTGAAGGTTGCAAGGAAGCAGCCATTAGTTTATAAAAAGAGATGGGAGACAACCAGCCAAGCATTATTTACAACTTAGTGAGTGTAAGACCTGCTGAAGACATGCCCCTACATGCTCCACACAGCCCATATTTCAAAGACAGCTATCAAGAAGTGGCAAATAAAATGTCTGCAGTCAAATTTTACAGACCAGTAAAGTGTAACTTAATAAAGGCGGTGAAATGCATGGTGTATTGACTGCTTGTGCAACAACATAGTGATTCCAGAATGATGGAGGATGCCATTAACAGCATCATTAATGAGCCAACTCAATGCCTTTGTAATCAAATGAATCCATTCAACGGCCTAACTTATTCAAACAAACAGTGGGGAGTGAAAAGAGTGGTGATAGCACAGGCACAGCCGGCAGTACGTTCCTCCCAAGCCTTTCCTGATTAATCACACTACAATTTTTGTGCGCTAGGTCATTCACCTCAGCAGTTTTGGCACCGAGAAGGAGTTGGATGGTTCTTGGGAAAAGCGCTGTTTATCATCGCACCAAGTGCAGGCTTTTTGAATGTAGCACAAGTCAATTCATTCATCCCAAAAGTGTTTGAGTTGGCATGCTGCATAGGTTTTTAAAAAGATATTTAGTGATCTGGAGAGAGTTTCACTTTTCTAACACAACATCCAAAGTAAACCTTTTCATTTCCAATGATAGAGGATCAGCAAGGCACAGACAGAGAGCAGTGCCATTGTAAATTAATCAGGTTTGTGGAGGAGAAAGAGGAAAAAAGCATTCCTCAAATGAGACAAACCCCAGCCCCAGCTTGATGCCGGCAAACCCCGGCTGTGTGATATGGCCAGTTTCCATGCTAGAGCCAAGGCAAATTTAGAGCTGATAAAGTTGGCCAGGTCTGTTACAGAGAACCTCTGTGTTATCACTGCTCTGGCCAATTATCTTTACAGATTCCTCCACTTGTGCACTGCCTGTCACTCCAGGGCACAGATGAGAGCAAATAAGTGTGTAGGAGTATTTTTCTTTTAGGGAAATAACAACAAAGTCAAGTTGTGTCTTTTGGCCGTGTGATTGGGAATCCACCACTGAGTCACTGTCAGATTGGTGCCTTTTTCTCACTGGGGAATACAGCGAGGGAGACTGCTGTATGTGCAGCCTTTGTACAGGCTGCTCTGTCTGGGGGACACCAAGCCAGCCTGGCTGTCCGGCCCCTTCATGGAGACAGTGCTGGGTTTAATTATTCCCAGCTGTGCCTCATCCCCCTCCCCAGCTGGGCTCTGCGTCCCAGTGTCCTCTGCAAGTACGCCACCTTCAGCGAAGTCAAGGTGAGACACAAAGATGAGTGTACCCACACACAGAGCTGGTGCAGGCTGATTCAAACCCACACAGAGACACTCTCCCTACAAAGATGAACAGAGACAAAATAACATGAACTCCATTTGGTGCAAAAGCCCAATTTAGTCAGCTTGCAGAAGCATGCATTGTTCTGCAGATTCACTCAAATAGAAATATAATAACGGATTTTTACATGAAATTGCTTTTAGAGTAGTGTTATGTAAGTATAAACAAGTGTACCCAAAGTTGTCGTGCTTAAAAGTAATTTGACAGATGAAGTAAAAGAAAATAGCAATATTTAGACTTTTGTGTAAAACTCCTTTGCAGTCAATGACTGTCTGAAGCAGATTCTTTGTATCCACCCTGGTGATCTCCCAGTCCTCTACTGCACACACTTTCAACATTTGCTTTTTGTGGGGGCTCGCTGCTTTTAGTCTGCTGCTAAGCAAGTGGAATGCAGCTCAGTCCGATTCAGATCAGCTGATTGACTCAGGCTGACGAGGATTTCCCGCCTACACTTTTAAGGGCTATTTGGTTGTGTGTTTAGTATTGTTGTCCGGCTGAATTATGGAATGCCCAATATGTTTTGATGCATTTGGCCAAATCTGAGCAAACACAAACTCTCCTGTAACTATCTGCATTTATCCTGCTGCTTCCATCAGCAGTGAAATCATCGATAAATACCAGAGTGCCGGTTCTAGTGGCAGCCGTAATGATGAGGTGGTGCTTTAATCATGCGCTGTTCTTTTCTGTCCCTTTGACAGAGGTGGATTTTTGTTTCATCTGACCATAGAACTTTGTTCCACAACACTGCCTCACTTTTGTACATTTTTGTGAACTGTTGCTTGGCCTGTCTGTTTCTGAGTCTTACCAGATGTTGTATGCCTACATTGTGGAAACCATTGTGGACTTGTTGTGCAGCCATATTTTTCTTTTTTTCCACCGTTCAAATCATTTGCCATTTTCAAGTTTCTCATGTGCACAAACATTTTTAGAAGGAAACCAACTGTTGATTTTACCTTTGATATCTCTCTGATAGATTTTGCCGCGTTATCTCATCTAATTCTGTCCTTCTCTGAGCCGCTTTTGAGCTCTTTTATGCATGAAGGAAACTTTGAATCAACACACACCTGGCTGAAAAGGATATTGTGGCAGTTTCCAATTACTTTTGAATCTTGCAGTTTGGGTACAGTGTGGTTAAAATAGCTATACCTCCCACACAGTTTTTTCATCACTGACAGAAACCTACTCAAATTAATGCTGAAATTATTTCATTTCAAATTAAATGTGCTGAATCTCAGTGCCTGAGGGAGACAACAAGTGGAACTGTACAAATACTTGCCGTCTGAATTGTATGTCTTCATGCTTTAATGTCAGTGTCGCTGAGTTGGATTGCATTAATATATAAACACCTTCCAGAATATTTAGTATTCCATGTTATCCAAGCCAGCTGTCAAGATTAAGTGCTGTCTTGGTGTTTTTATCAGAGAAACCATTTTCATGGGGATGTCTGCATCTTTTAAGACCAGCCAGAAACACCAGCATCTTTCTAAGAGTACCAAAAATATGGTGAATTATCTCTTCCAGGTTTCCTTTACAGGTCATTTTTTCAGCCTTTTGCCATGTTACCCAAGTTTTTAAGGTTAAATTAAATTTAGCCCACTTTAAATTTCCCACCTAGTGTTAATGCTGTAACACCAAGTAGTTGGATTTTACAGAGTTGGATAAAGAAGACTCATTATTCCCCCGTCTGAATTGTATTAATCCAAAGATCTACAGTAGATCCTCATATTGGGAAATCATATTTAATTAACCAAGTAAATACAAAAGGAAAATTAAATTAGCAGTATTTCTGGTGTCAAGTCAGAATCTTAGACTCACTACATTAAATATTTAAAAAAAACACACACACACAGTATGACCTGTATGTTGTGTTCTTGTTTTCGTGAAGGTTGCCTGCACGGAAGCACAGCAACCCATTAATCATGCACACTTTAGCTTAAAACAGATGTGATTGTTGAGATAACAGAGCAGCGATGCTGCATACCGTTTCCAGAATGAGACAAATGCTTGTGAAAGCTGTCCCTGCGTGAAGCTTTTGCATGACCACTGCTCTGGCAGTTTTGATTGAATCCCAATCTGACTGAGTTTGACTTGGTCCATCTGTGCGACTGTCCTTGGCCTTGGTTTAGGGTTTGGGGTAGATGGGAGGGGGTGCAGAGTTATCACACTGAGAGGCTGTTAGGGTCATTACAACCCTCTGCTTCGATATTTCCATTTTTTTGATGGGAGCCAAATGTTGTGCTGGAATCCCTGTGTCTGTCTGTCTTTGTTCCTGTCTCTCACCATCCTGTCCAGGGCTATGCCAGCACAGCTGTGAGCGGCAGCGTGTAATAAAAGTCTAATGCGAGCAGCTGCTGGGGGTTTAAACTGTAATGAGATGGTGTGTGAGATTACCACACTTCGCTAGTCGCTGAGAGAAAGCTTGGCACCCCTACAACACTGTCCCCCCCAATGGTACAATTACACTTTAGATATGGCTAATAGAATATCCACACAACGCCTGTAAGCAAGGTGCATAATGAGCTTTAGCTCAGCCTCTTCTCTCTCTTTTTTGTCTGTCTCTCCATCTCTCTCTCATGTGCCCACAGCTGCGCGGAACGTCCACCCCAAGGAGCTGCTGTAAACTGTGAGGGGCTGATGTAGGAAACAGAGACAGTGTTTTTGAAATCAAAGGCACGCCTAGTCAGAAGATTCCCACAGAGGGGGACAGGTTTTTTTTTTTCCCTTTTGCCTTTTTTTTTTTTTCAGAGCCTGATCGCTGGAAACACAGTTTGCCTGCTTACATCAACCCAACAAATAATTCAGGCCTCAAGTCATGAATAGTTGAAAGCCCTGTGTCAACTTCATTAGTCATCACGGGGGAGTTTGTGGTAGAGGATGTATGCATACCCACATGGTGCCCATACATTGAATGGTAGGGTTACAATGGAAAGGAGCTGTGCTATGCTGTTGCTTTAGGTGTGCTGTGGAGCCTTTGTTATGAGTTACTTTATCATGCAAAATCTTTTTTCCCCCTCTATTATTGTCGTGCTTATTTTCCATTGTCACCTCTTTTTGTGATTCTCTTCTCTTCTCTTCTCTTCTCTTCTCTTCTCTTCTCTTCTCTTCTCTTCTCTTCTCTTCTCTTCCTGTCTCATTCTATTATTAGAGCTCTATCCCGGGCTTGATACGATGAATGTAGGAACATAAAAGTCCTTGTTATGATTCCGACACCTCTTCTGAGGTTCTCTGTAATGAAAGTTCAGGGTGTCTGGGTGTGAGGCGTATGTACCTGTCATAGCAGTGCTGCGATAATAGCCCCACTGGTGCCACTGCCTCATCGTGGTGGATGAGGAACTCCTCTGAATGCATACAGCTATTCATTACCTCATGCAGAAAGGCTAAACTCCAGATTCACAGCTCTGTAGGGCTGGATATTGTGAACGTGACCCCAGGGAGCAGAGCAGTGGAATTTCAATACGGCACTCGGTCAGTATTATTCCACACCTGAATGCAGAGCCTTCCAGACAATTAGTGGAGAATTATAGCAGGGAGAGGCGTTGGGTAATTTGCAGAGCCCGTCTCGCCTCTGCCCTAGCCTTGGCCTTGCCAGCCATGCAAGGATATTACACATTTTGCACAGCAGGGAGATTGTGAAGCCGCTGGCAGGAGAAAGAAAATGGATGCTCTCAGAGTACTTAAATGGGAGCAAACTCCATTTCTACAGGTATTTAAGAGATGTCAAGTGAGGCGACTCCCGCCTTTCAAAATCTTATTGTTAAACGTGTGCGTGTCAGGCTGATGTCTGCCTCCTTTTTCTGCAGCTGTATTCACACGTCTGTGTTTCACTGCAGGTACAGCTGTGAGATTCTATGTGCAGCAAATGGCCTGTCACTGTTGCATACCGTAACTGTTTTATCAAGTCAGTGCAGATGAGCTCTGTCCCATTATAAATGCAAAGGATGATCAAGTCATTAAAGTAATGTTTGAGTCTGGACCGTGGATAGGCAGCCTTATCAGTGTATTCCACCATCCCTTTCATTAGCCCACCTCGTCTTGTTATTATCATCAGCAGCAGATATCGTCTGGTGGAGATAGCAGTTGTCATTTAACTGCACTGCAGTCCTTGATTAAAGTGCTCTATTTAAGTGACACTCTGTTGCTATTTCGCCATGAATCCATCTCTTCATCTACACAGAAATTTGGGTGATTATGATATGACATCAAAATAATGGAAAGTTGAGCAGAATTTCCAGTCAGGTGGCATCATTATCATCATCATCACCATCAACTGCTGATAAGATTAAATTACCAAATACCTAAACAAATTGTTCAGCTAATGCATCAGTCAGCTTGCTTCTGTTTGCCTTGTCATCTTGTCATGCAACGCCACAGCTCACCGCTCAATGTGGAATGCTCATTGCCACATGAGATCTTCATAGTATCCCAGCTCTCTCCCTCCGAAACGTGTGTTCCAGCTGTTACCACTCTCTGGAGTTGTGAGGTTATAATGAGCATGGAAGCAGCTGCTTCCTCCTACAGTAGAGGCCCCAGCCTCTCTAATCCTGATCATTAAGAAAGGAAAGGGTGTGGGGAGCCAGAGTGCACAGACTTGTGGGCCTCAGCACTCCAGGACAGGCTGCGGAGACTTGGGTTACTCTACCATTTTATTAGCCCAGCCAGCAGGTATAGAACCCTATTGATCTGCCTGAAGTGGTAAAAAGAACTAACTTATGCAAGACAGCTGGAACAAGACTACAAAGGAGTGCTGCCGTTCTATTTTCCACCCATCATTGTCCAGACTGAGCTCTGAGTTTGGACATTCAGCAAAAATTTGCCTCCATTACAATGTGAAGTTGCTTACCCAAGATTAAGACACAGGAACCTGATATTTCTGTATTCTTTCAGCCTTAACGTCACCATGCATAAACTCAATCTTACACAGAAAATATCAGATTATGAAATATTTATGTTCTGACCTTTCTCAGTAATGATTTCATGATTTAATTTTCTCTGGCTTTACCTTAAAGTGCTGAGAGAATACAAAACAGACCAAAGCACCAAGGCACGAGGGGGAAAAAGATGATCTATAGAGACGATGACATTTGCATTCAGCTTGTAAATATCAACAACACTCAGGCAGATTATTCATAGGTCTAGGCTTGCCTGTTCCACAAGTGTCTCTCAATAATCCTTCAGACATTGCCAAAGACATCTCTCGCTGTCTTTCAGTTTCACTCAGCTGAAACAGTTGAGTGAGTGAAGTTTAAAATGGACTGATACCCAATACAAAAGCTGGAAATAACAGACCAGGAGTGCAGCGCCATTTAAACAAAATATATGCAAGCATACACCATGGAATGTACCAGTGTAAAGTTAATAGAGTTACATTTAGAATAACAAGCCCACTCAACCTTGTCATGGTTCAGTCGATGTGAAACTGCACCCAGAGCTGTGTCTCTAACAAGGCTGTCTTTGGAGATATTTTATGTAGATTAGTTATATGCTAATTTGAAGCATGACCTCACTGTTTGCCAGAGAAAGTCTGTCTCCTTTTTGATCTGCATATTAATGCCCAAAGAGTAGATGGAAGTTGAGACATGAAAAGGTTTAATAAAATCAGCAGGTAAAATGCAGCCTCATAATTAATCCAGCAAAGAGGAAGTCTTCCGCAGACAATGGCCGCACCTTAGATTCATAATTAGGCCCTTTATTGATATTCCACAGCCTCTCTGGTACATCACCTGAAACAGTGATTAGTCTTTCGTGGTAAGAAAAAAAAAAAAGAGACGTGCTTAACTTGCTCCTGTACAACTGGTTTAACCGAGCAGAATCCCGAATTATCTCAGCCAGAATCATAATCCCCCCCCCAAACGTGCTAAATACACAAACTAGCAAAATTACTAACCAAACTCATTTTTCAGCTACAAACACAAATGTAGGTGCAGTTCATGGGACGGGCCCTGGCTTTGTGTGTCATTGCATTTGCTCTACCTAACCTCTCCTGACACCTGGAGTCAGGGACCCCCCTCTAAATGTGTAATATTCAATCTTCCTGACAGCTCTGCTAATGACCAGAAGGAACCAAAACAGAGGTAATAGGTGAGCCTCAAAATTGCTTTCAAATTATCCCTGATAATGATTCCCGTCCAAGTAATAAACTCTGCTGTGCGAGTGTGTGTGCGCTTGTGTGCATGTGTGAGTGGCAGTGTGTTTATGTCGGGGGAATGTAGAATGGCAGGGCTAATTATCAGCACTATTAAAGGTAAGTACATCCAGCTGCATCCCGGACAAGTCCTAATGAAGGACAGAAGACAAGCTGGACTCTTTCATCTGTCTGCCGGTGTTGGTCAATAGCCACACCTCTGGACCACCGGTCTGCCTGTGATTCTGCGCCGACTTGGAGGAGAAAATTAGACATTGCACTATGACACGGGTTTTACATCTTTAGTGCTGCTTTCTTTTCCATTTGTGTAGCTAAGGGTGATTTTATGATGGATTATAAAGTTTTCATTTGAAAAGGTTGCAGTATATTAGGTTGAAAAATTCTCTTTTTTTCTTTTCAATTATAGATATAATATAAAATTAAGATGATTTTGCCTGTCTGTTTTTATTTAGTTATTTATTTTGGACTGCTAATAAGTCTCGAACTGGTTTGCTTCCCCTATAATTAAACCATTGAAAACCCCAGTTTGAACTACATAATTTATACTTATTAGGCAGTTTGGAAAATGTTAAAAAGTGAAGCGAAACTGTCCTTTATCTGTTAAAACTGTAACCAGTTTGAGCATTTAAAAAAGCCTCCACAACACCCAACCCACCCTATGATATTTAACAATTACCAGATCAACATTTTAATATATCTAAACAGTTTCAATGTAATGTAAATGTAGTCCAACTGTATATGGTGCTTATATGATCTTGTCATCTGTCCAAAATTACTTCCATAAGTTTTCAGATGGTGCCTCACCAAACAGCTCCAATATAAGGATTTTATTAGCCGTGTAAATTTTTGAGCGCAAGGCTTTCCCTCCTCTTCTTCAAATAGCTACGCATATGAATAAATGTGTCCCAGTAATACAGACAAGATACACATATATACATATATATACAAATCATGTATCCCCAGTGCTTTGTACTCTGTAAACGACTCTATCTTCTTTTTTTCTTCTATCCTCTTACCTGTTTTTATAGGGAATTACAGACATAAAACCATAGTTTAAAAAAAGGAAGCATACCGAGTGAATCACATAGACACCACAGACATGAAACCAGTGTTACTGTTAGAGACATGTCACGGAGGATTCGTTTACAAAAATGGTGTAATGTCATAGTCCTCATTAAGACCCTGAGAGGCTACGATACCCAGTGTATACCTCCAGACGTCTGATGCAGAGCATTGTACTTGAAGCATTACACATCTAAAAATCCTTATCTGGTAGCTGTTTGGAGTGTGGCTCAACATGTTCTTACATCTGCTATTTTCTTGATCCGGCACCCTTGCTATTGAATTCTAGGGTACGTGTGATTTTTCTCATTTTGCCTTTTCAGATAGTGTTCCCAGCCCCGTTAACATCACTTTCCAGCATCTTCCAAAATTGTTTTTTTTTTTTTTTTTTTTAAACGTTCACAGCCTATTAGTGTTTTCTGATCTGTCGCCTCTGTGTGAGACTATAATTTAAAAAGATTTGGTTAGGTTTAAACACAACAAGGGTTTGGTTATAGTTAGGCTGTGCTCACTGTTAAAAGACACCAACACTGACTGTTGGTAGCAGACAGGAAATAACAATCAGTGGTGCAAAGTCCAATTTTGCTTTGTCACACTATTTCCACCTCTGCCTCTGAGAGAGAACAGTCGTAAGGCAGGATGCCTGTCAGGAAAATGTGCATTTCCACCATTTCAACAAATAGGAGCTTCAACCAAGTTCTTGAGTAGTGACCCATAATGCCACAGTGCCATACCCAGTATACAAAACCCAGGTAACACTGAGTCAGAAGCTGTAAGTGTTGGACAGTCCTTGTTGCTTATGGCACCGTGGCATTGTGTTCTTTCTATGTGGAAGGCTGCAAATGCTTTTCACTAGGGTCATATGTGCATATCATGTTAGGAAGTTGTTTTGTTTCTGTAGATTATGCACTAAATTTCTTGTACGTAGGAAAGATTATTTGCACTGCATAAGATAGCAAAAACACTTGTTCTCCTTTAGATACTGTTACAGGAGTATATAGGAAGTCCTGGTTTAAGATATATTGTTCTTTCCCTATATCACCTATATCTTCTTGTAGGATATGTTTTGTGTCAAAAAGTAAAGAAATAGGGGTTGTTATTTTTTTAAACAAATAGCTCTGTTCCTCCTGGACCACAGTTCATTGTATTTACAGTGCTTCAGTGTAGTACGTAAGCCAAAGTGCAATTCATCAGTCTCTGTTTCTCCTCTAATGCATGTAATGCAGCAGTTTGTACATTTCTAATCAGTGCTGGGTATACATCACTGTCAACATGCAGCACCCCACTGACTTGTTTCTTTGCTCAGATTACAACCATTGCAACTGGTCGTATATTTCTAGAGCTCGTGAAATATGAATGATATCAAATATTTAAAAACCAGCACAGAGCAACAGTAGAAAGAGTTTCGTGATCAAGCAAAGTACTTGGTGGTCTGTACTTAACAAAATGAGCCCAGAGTTGTGCACAGTCTAACTGTCTGACCTCTACACTGCACATTCATTTTCCAAACATATGTTGGCTATTTCGGCAGCTCTGGACTGTGAAACTGAGACAGGAGGAGAGAGGTCTGTCGAACATGTGAGCATGATCTAACTGGCTGTGAATAAGGGGAGCGGACCAGCGGTTAGCGGTTGAGGAGAAAAGCTAGCAAACTGACTGACATGTTTGTGTGATCTGATGCAGATTTTTCTGAGGTGCTCCGCAGGACTGGGTAACCCTCGGCCTTCGGGCTATGAACTTCCAATCATTTCAGAAAATGCATGAGCACACACACATACATACACACGCAGAGAGAGACACACGCAATTATACCACCAATCCCCACCAGCATAAACACTCATAAGGTACAGCTGTTCTACTGTGTCTCATATTAAATGACAAGGTGACTTGGTGTCCTATAGGCCACCTGAGAGGTAGGGCTCTGCAAGGGGACACAGCAATCTATTCTCCTCGGTGCTGAGAGGAACTTACTCAAGCAGAGCAGCAGTTATTTCCCCACTCTGCTCTGCCCCTGATCCCTCCCCGTTTGCCTTCAAGTCAGCACCAGTTAGCAGTTCCTTCAGTGTGTGTGTGTGTGTGTGTGTGTGTGTGTGTGAACATGTGTATGCGAGACTGTGCACCAGGCTAATTTCTACCGCCATGCACTGCAGTGTGTTACGAGCATTCTCCAGGATATTGATGTGCTGCATATTAGGAAGCAGAGTGAATCAGTGCTGTATGCTGTAAATATTCTATTGTCACTTTAATGCCTCTGTCAATGGCTTTGTCCAGGGTAATTCTGTCCCCTGTAGCTTCCACACACTTCATGCGCACACATGCAGACACTGAGAGTGAAACAGAGAAAATGAGGGGAGGAGATAGAGAGGATATACACACACACATCTCCTATACACACACTTTGCCTGAGGTTTTTTTTCTTGCCGTCACAGATGATCAGGCCCAGTTCTGGCTTTAGCACAGCTCTGACCAACCCCTGGTCCTGAAGCCAAACTGTTAAAAGACATTAAGTCAGCACAGAGACGCGCCACTGCTTCCTCTCTCTGCTAACCACAGGACACTGAAAGTGTGTGTGTGCATGCCTGCGTATATGTCTATGCTATGGAAACAGAAAGACTGTGGGCTAAGATCTGCACACATGTGTATCCTAATGAGTCTTTGCATGTACTGCCGCATGTGTAGCCCTCTCCTTGCTGAGGTCAGATAAAGAGGGGGCAGAATATTTTGAGCAGCCTTCCGGTCTCTCTGGGCGCACCACATGCCTGTCGCAGCTCAGTGAGCAGACTGTGAAAAGCTTATGTAAATGACGAGCCGCTCAGATGTGAAATCAGCTCTGTATTAAATTGTTTTGTTCCACTTGTCAGAGCTGATTAGTCCAAAAGCTCTCCAAAAGCTGCACAGGTATTGTGTTGATTGTATTCATATAGGAGTATGTGCAAAAAGAAATGCGTGGATCACCTCGGGGAAGAGCATCTGTGTAGGTAGCAGGGTGCAATTGCTCTCTGAAGTGTGATCGCTAGTCAGATATCCGATGGCAGATTAGTGGATTCTGAAGATGCTGGATGGCCCCTCACAGATGCACACTGATTGAGATCTGCCCCCATACGTATCCAGAAACACTCCACTTGTCTCTTCAAAAGAGGCCATTTTCACTCCATTACAAAGCCCGGATCACAGGCTCTATTAGTCTAACCTTAGTCCACTTCTGAGTGAGCCTCAGAACTACACCCCCCCCACACACACACACACACACACCCTTTCTTGCTCTCTCACACACACACATACGTACACTTCTGGGATGCAGCACAGGTGACTTTGTTTTGTCAATTCTGCACTCGAATGGTGTGGGGAAATTAGAGGGAAAGAGAGAGGTATGTGAGAGACTTTTTGGGATGGTCAGAGAGAAAGCAAGGAAGCGAGTTTGAGAGATGTGTGTGCAGAGAGAGAGAGAGAGAGAGAGAGGCAGTGAGAAGATTGCAGCACTACGTCTGGAGGGCTCCCAGCATAAAGCAGGTCTTTGAAAAGGGCAGACAAAGAGAAAAGGTCTTGGCCAAATACCTGAAAGAATGTTGAGAGGAAAGAGGAGCGCGGCCAGAGGGAGATAAGGCACACTGAGGCAGCTCCTGTGTCATTGGATCAGGTTACTCCTGCTCGCATTTGTATGTGTGTGTCTTTGCATGTGCTCATCTGTGTGCTCGTCCATTTGAGCGCCGAGCTCGATGCCGGCTCTGCCGACATTCCGGAGTGGTCTGCCTCTGTTCACGGTCCAGTGAGGTCGCTGACAAAGCTGTGATGGGCGAGGCTGTGTGTGGCGCCTCCGGGGCGAGCCCAGGTTGGTGAGACAAGACCCGGATAGCAGATGTGAACCCCAGCATCAGGCCAGACTACAGGGTAAAAGAGTTATAACAGAGTCTCAATATTTCTGTTAAACGCAAGAGAATCTGGGTTCCCATGCGTCACTTTTTCAGGCTCCTCTCCTGGGCTTCAAAGCATCTAAAGATGAGAGTCTGCTTTGAAAAATATTTTCAAGTCTGAGCTTTATCTGTGTGTGGGAAATCACCCTCTAGCTATTTTGTAAAGCTTAGGTACCTTTGAATATACTAACAGAGCCTTAGGATAAAGGGATCTACTGAGCTATACCATATCAGCAAGCCAAAATGAGGTGCAGCCCAGCTTCTCCCTGTGTTGGTGTGGCAATGACAACAAATCTGTCAGGATATTAGAAGTGGATAATATGAGTATCGAAACAAATCTAAGCAGTTATTAGTTGTGATTGAGGTCTGATAGCAATTAGTCTCGCTCCGGCACACAGACTGACTCCTGTCTAATGATGTCATTGACCTTGTCACCTCCCAGAGGTCAAAGTGTCCATGTTAAACCATGCGTAATGGTTCCGTGTTTAGACTACAAGGGCCTGTCCGGCTAAATGGTGATGGATCGCTTCTTTTCGCTGCTGGTGGTGTGTGTTGCATCAGATGATACGGGTCTCAACATGATACGCAGTTGATTAAATCAATACTCCAAGGAAATATGTGGTGAGCTCAATTTCAGTCCAATAACACAAGGGCTTTAGGTGCGTGTGTGAGGGTTTGTCCGCGCATGTATGTCTCTCTGCGTGTTCCCCTGAGGAGCTTTTACGGAGTACACAAAATAAAGGACAAGGGCGTTGTGTTTATTTGCAATATGGTTTTTCAAATGAGGTCATCAACAGAAAAAAAAAAAAAAAAGATTTTCATGATCATCTGAAACACATGAAAGCAGAATTCTCTTCCCTATCAGCGATGACAGCCTGGATGACAGTGGTGATTTACTGCCCCAGGTTTGAAAATCATAAGGGTGAGAGGGAAAAATTACAAACAACCCAAAGTCAGCTTATGCAGAACCTCTGAAATGTTTTTTCTATTTTCTCTCACTTGTTTATTGGATTTTCTTGTCTGAATTGAATGAGGGTAGCAGAGATATGAAGGATGGCGGATCTGGAATGTAGAATAGTAGATCTGAAAGAATTTCCACCCATATGGCCACTGCTTTTTGTCAGGGATTGTTAGCCGGACAGGTGTTGCCCTTAGGCAGTGCGCATTAACAAATGCATGCACGCCGTTCAACACACAAGCAAAGCAGAGCTCAGAACAAGAAAAATAATTTGTGCTATTTTCATGCCTACCTGTATTTTGTCCTTTACCACTTCCTTTTCTCTCTTCCGTTCTTTCTGTCTCGGCCCAGCGGTGACCCACAGTAACCTCCAGTCTAATGACCGTTGCAGTTTAACACTCATTAAAGGTGGTCAATTAACCAGGGGGCCCAAAGTCACTTTCATTAGATGACTTGTAAAGGTCTATTTTAGTCTGGCTTTAAACACAAACACAAGGGGGGCAGACAGGACGGGGTGCTCGGTACCTTGACCTTCGGTGCTTGCAGCTTTAGATGCAGGAGATGGGGGTTGGTTTAAAACCTGCAAGAGGAAGAAAAAGAACCACTGGAGAGTCATTTGTTTTGTTTGTTATTTGTTTTGTTGAACTGGATTCTGTTGGTGTTTTATGGAAACAAACTCAAATGGTAAAAAAAAGAAAAAAAAACAGCGAAATTGCTGAACAGAGCACAGAAAATGAGATCTCATGAGAGTGAAGATGAAAAACAGAGCCATCTGCGCGGAGGGTTGGCTCTCTAAAGACGATCTGGTCTCATTTCTATCCTTTGTATCACTCCTTTACAGTAAATCAAGGGAAAGACTTTTTTTCGGTGGTTTAAGTTTTTGCGTCTGTGTGTGTGTACTTATAGATTCATGTGCATGTGTGCAAACATAAATGAGAGCACACCGAGGGGGAATGATTTTTTTTCCCCCATTTCTGTATCACATCTCAGAGTGTGTGTGTGTGTGTGTGTGTGAATGTGTGGATCTGGTTTTAGGCAGAAAGCGTCTCCTGGTCCCAGGCCTCTGGAGTCATCAGCCTGTGAAGGTCAAGTCTGATTCAGAAAGAGACAAGGCAGATTGGCATGGAAATGGAATCTGCTGTCTCTGTGCCAAACGTCCAGACTGACTGACTGGCCTCAGCCTCTCATCACATCCAAGTCTATCTTCTCATCGCACCGTGCACTCCTCCTCCTCTTGTGGACGCCTCTGCATACCAATATCAGAATAAGACAGCAGAGGTCCGGCTCTGAAACAGACCTGTTTAATAATCACGATGTCAAACAACGTCTGCATGAAAAGGAAACACGAATCCAGCTGTTAGTTGCAGCTAGGAACCATCTGCTAAAAGC
Organism: Paratilapia polleni; assembly: GCA_015106735.1. Lineage (NCBI taxonomy): Eukaryota > Metazoa > Chordata > Actinopteri > Cichliformes > Cichlidae > Paratilapia > Paratilapia polleni. The sequence goes on from VUQI01027117.1 coordinate 43,709, forward strand.
AGAACTGTCTCCTCTCATTTCTTTTTTTTTTTGCATATGGCAGATTTAGCCTTAAGACATTTTGAGGCAGTTATTTTATAATGAAACAAGAAATGCACTTACTGTGCTAATGGATTCATAAGCAGCTGCTGCTAAAAGATATTGTTCAAATGTTTATTATATCTTTATGAGAGAAGGCAAGTTAGATGAGTTGTATGACAGCTAATGGCTGGTATGTGAGTGTGTGTGTTCTGCTGTTGTATGTAATGAGCATGCGCTTTTGATATGAATGAGTGCAGTGAGGCGTGAGATGAGTATGTGCCTGCTGGTATGGAACGAGTCCTTGCACTTCTTGTGTGTGTATAAATTTGTGACTGGACTGTATTTGTGTGTGTGTTATGTGTGTGTAAGAGAGGGAGAGAGGGAGGGAGTGTTCACTGGGCTGAAATGGGTCCCTGCCCTTCATGAATATTCAGCCCCCCACCCCCCACCCCACCACCACCACGTTCCACTGATGTCTCACTGATGTCAGCTTGCGTGTGGGAAAATGAGTTGGCCCAGTAACAGTACTCCCCTAAAGCTGTTCTTGCTGCTGCAAAGAAGGGGACGTGTTCTCTAGGTCATCCCCAAAATGCAAAGTGTGCTGGTGTGGAGCCAGTAACAAAATACAGATGAGTGAAATGTTCTTGATCTCATGTGGCACTCTTAAAACTAGGGCAGCACTTAGGTCACATGTTTAGGTCAGTCACCCTTCACTGAGGGATCCTCTAATGCATCCTGTCAACTGCTGCGGAGCCACAGCATCGCAGGGAACACAAAAGCATGTCTGCAGCCGCTCTTGATGCTTCCCGGCTGTTCTAATTTCTCAGCTGGGTATTTGTCTGTTAAGCTGAAAAGAGTCAATATAAAAGGTCTGCTTTGCTCTCTTCAAGCCGGGTGACATTGAGAGATCCTTCACCGCGCCACTGACAGAGAGATGTTATTAATCTGACACTGTCATTGTGGAACAGATTTCCAGACAAACACAATGGCATGCCCACGCACACACACACACACACACACACACACACACACACACACACACTATCCTTCAGCCTCCACCATCTCTGCCCCCACAGATGTTGCTCAGTATTTAGGTCAGTTAGTTTGCAGATGGGTGGTCAGCAACACTTGTATTAGCTTGGGTTTACAGGCACTGATACAATAGGCCAGTCAGCTCTCAGTTGCCACCCCGGAGAGACCGGAAGTGCAGCTCTTTATAATCACAATGGACAGTGTTCGCTTACGGACACCAAACAGCATTAAGGTCCAGTTAATGACTGTAGCCAGAAGATTTAGACTGCTGTGAAAATTTAATATACTGAATGAATGCTTCTACTGTAGCTGTGGAAATACGATTGCTCATATGAGTAAGTACTGCTTACAGCATGTTACTAGAAGTAGGCTATTGCTTTTTTTAGTATTACTCTACATGGGGCCATATATGCACAGACCACTGACACACATTATAGGATAAAACTCAATTGCAGTCAGTGTTGAGGAAGCTACTATGAATTGGTAGTTTTGCTAACTAGCAATTAAATACAGATGGAAATAGTTGTACTACAGCAAAGCATGAGAGAGAAATTTGCTTGGCAAACTAAAGTGAATTTGTAATAAAAATGATCACATGGTTTTGTATTTGTAATATGAAGCTTTAGCAAATAAGCAATAAATAAATGAAATCTCATGCAACACTCACTAAGTTATCACAAGGAGTGCCCAGTTTTTTACAGGTCATAAACAAGCCAAAAAATACACATGGAATACTGTAAGGAATGTCAGCTTTGGCGTTATATGCATTGTGTTTGCTGGTGTGGTTAGTCATGTGTTTGCATACATACAGCTCCGGAAAAAATTAAGACACCACTCCAAAATGATCAGTTACTCTGATTTTGCTATTTATATTGGTATATTTACGTGGCTTGATTCATGCGTCCTTTGCAAAGACGAATCTGCCCGACTCCAGCCTTACTGAAGCATCTCCAGATCATCACCGATCCTCCACCAAATTTCACAGTGGGTATCGGTGATGATCTGGGAATGCTTCAGTAAGGCTGGAGGCGGGCAGTTTCGTCTTTGCAAAGAATGCATGAATCAAGCCGCATACAAGGTTATCCTGGAAGAAAACTTGCTGCCTTCTGCTCTGATAATGTTCCCCAACGCTGAGGATTGGTTTTTCCAGCAGGACAATGCTCACATTAGAACCATAAACTTAAATGTATTTTATTGGGATTTTATGTGATAGACCAACACAAAGTAGCGCATAATTGTGAAGTGGAAGGAAAATGAAACATGGTGTTCAAAATTTTTTTTCAAATAAAAATGTGAAAAGTGTGGCATGCATTAGTATTCACCCCCCTTTACTCTGATACCCCTAAATAAAATCCAGTGCAACCAACTGCCTTCAGAAGTCACCTAATTAGTAAATAGAGTCCACTTGTGTGTGCTTTAATCTCAGTATAAATACAGCTGTTCTGTGAAGTCCTCAGAGGTTTGTTAGAGAACATTAGTGAACAA
>VUQI01027118.1:11982-23467 GCA_015106735.1 Paratilapia polleni
GTTAGGTCCATAATTTGTTGGACAAAGACACAGTTTTTGTAATTTTGCCTCTGTACACCACCACAGTGGATTTTTGTGATTGCAGTGCAGACTTTCAGCTTTAATTCAATGGTTTTCAAGGGTTTTTTGGATTAACTATTTAGGAATTCCAGACATTTCATACATACTCCCCCATTTTCAGCAGCTCGAAAACAATTGACTGACAAGCAGTTTCATGGCCAGATGAGGCCTATTCCCTTGTCATTTCATGACAAACGAAGCAGACATAATATCTGAAGTTGATTCAAAGTGTTCAATTCGTATTTTATAGCTTTTCACTGTAATTTTAAATATGAGGCCCAAAGAGATGTTGATGCAAGTGAGGGAGGACATCATTATGCTAAAAAACCAAAATCAGAGATAGCAAAAACTTTAGAAGTTTTCAAATCAACAATCTGGTTCAATGTTAAAAAGAAGGAATGCACTGACTGCCTCAGCAACACCAAAAGGCCTGAAAGACCTCTGAAGACCACTAAAGTGGATGATGACAGAATTATTTCCATGGTTATGAAACACAACATCATAACATCTAACCAAATCAAGAACACTCTGGTGGAGGTAGGTGTATCACTGATATTGTACGCCTTCATGAATGGAAATACAGGGGTTTACAACAAGGTGCAAACCTCTGGTTACATTCAAGAACATGAAGGCCAGATTAGACTTTGCCAAAAAACATCTAAAAGAGCCTGCACAGTCTGAAACCAAGATTAACTTGTACTAGAATGATGGGAAGAGAAAAGTATGGAGAAGGAGAGAAACAGCTCATGATCTGAAGCATACCACATTACCTGTCAAACATGGTGGAGGCAATGTTAGGGCATGGGCATGTATGGCTGCCCGTGGAACCAGGTCACTAGTGTTTATTGATGATATGACAGCTGATAGAAGTAGCATGATAAACTGTGAAATGTACAGAGCTATACTCTCTACTCAGATTCAGCCAAATGCTGCAAAACTGATCAAATGGTGCTTCACAGTGCAAATGGATAATGACCCAAAGCGTACTTCAAAAGAAGCCCACAAGTTTCTCAAGGCAAAGAAATGGGATATTCTTCAATGATCAAGTCAGTCACATGATATCAACCCAACAGAGCATGCTTTTCAGTTATTAAATACAAAACTGAATGCAGAGAGACCCACAAACAAGCAGCCACTGAAGGTGGCTGCAGTAAAGGCCTGGCAGAACTCAAGGAAGGAAACAGCATTTGGTGATGTACATGGGTTCTAGATTTCAGGCAGTCATTGACTGCAAAGGATTTTCATCCAAGTATTAAAAACAATCCTTATATTTAAAATTGTGTCAGTTTGTTCAATTGATTTTGAATCTCTAAAAATGGGGGGCTATGTATAAAAATGTCTGTAATGCCTAAACAGTTAATGCAAAAACCCTTGAATTAAAGTTGAAAGTGCACTTCAGTCACATGTTGGTTGTTTGATTTAAAATCTACTGTGGTGATGTATAGAGGCAAAACTACAAAAATTGTCTTTGTCCAACAAATTATGGAGCTGACTGTATATTCTATGTGCTTCCTCTTGTACCACATTATCTATACACTGGTTGTAATTATTGATAATTTTATCAAAGCATCACCTCTAACTGATGTTTCCTACCATTCTGACTTACCTGAGTCATCGCTTCTTTACCTGAAGCAGGTCGTACTTATCAAAGGATTGAGTGTTAAGTGAATGGAACGCAGTGAAGAAAGTAATTCAGGGAAACCAAACAAAGCAAATCAGAGAGCTAGTTACTAGAACTGACAAATCATTAAACTGAATAATATATATTTTTTTCCTATTGGATAATTGTTTTTTGAAGCCATAGTTATTGTGAGCACCTTGGACACTACTTTTGTATACAAGGTTTTATGGACCCCTGACCACCCACATGGTCACAGTTTGTTGCTCTTTTTCAATATCATGAGGTCTTTTTTTTTTAACATATATCTATTTCAGTTGACTCTTTAGGGTTTCTTTTGAATTTGGTCTCCAGGTTACAGGTAGTATTTGGAGGTTGTGTTGCTTTTTACACAGCTTTGCTTGTTATTTGAAGCTCCAGCGCTGCTGATGTTATTCAGCTTTCCTGTTTTTTATGTTTTCCTAATCTGTAATTTTCAGTGTAGATATCAGCAACGAGAACTAGTGAATCCCCCGGTGTCTATATTTCTGTTCACATAGTCATGTTTACACATGATATGTGATATGATACTTATAAAGATAGATTTATAAAGACAAAGAAGTGTGTTAGCTAGTTAAAATGCTGTATCATGGTGTACTAACCGATTATTTATGACCATCCATTCATTGCATGGACTGCACAAAACAACAATAATGAACTTTGACTTTCTAATGCAATGTGTTCTACCTATCGTCTGCTGTAGCACTCACATGCCAACTGTGGTTTCATCATGTTTGGAGTGTTCAGTCTGGTCCGTCCTCCTCAGCGCGCCATGAGCTTTGTGTTCACCAGTGAACTCTTAAAAATAACTGCTGCACTGGGTGCTGCTTGCCCTTTGTGTTACCTTTTAAAAACTCTAGCCACTCTGCTCTGACCTCCTGGTGACAAAGAGTTTTGATCACATAAACAGCTGCTTATGCATTATTTGTTTTTGTTTACCACATCATTTCCCATAAGCTGAGCACGCACGAATGAAAACCCCAGAAGTTTCAGCATTTTTATGACACTAAAACCCCTCTGTCTGACACCAGCAATCACACCCCATTCAAAGTCCCATAGATGAGACATCTGGCTCATTTTGAGGCTTAGTAAAACAGTAACTGAACCTCTTGACTGTGCGTGGATGCTGGCTGTGTTGCGCTACAGCCACATAATGTGATGTTTGGAAATGCAGGCTGTTTGCTTTACTAGACAGGTGCTACTAATGAAGTGGTCACAGAGTGGATATTGCACTGAGAATATCCAACAGCCAACTGAAATGAAATACCAATCACAGTGTTTAGCTTGCAACACATGTCTGTGTTGTGTTGAACTGCATCTCTGGATGTCTTTAAAAGAGTTGGTCTTTATGGAAAAAGTTATCTTTCTCTCAAAAGTGTACAATAATTCTGACCTAATGGAGTTGATATCTCTTTCAGGCCTTTTAACAAGGGACAAAGTATTAGTTTAAGGGTGTGCTCACTTATGCAACGAGCTTATTGTACGTTTTTTATATTTTTCCCCTAACAGATTTGTTTGGTTTTCTGTTGAATTGTACAGGTTATAGGTCACATTAAAGGTGGGAAAAGTTTTGAAATGATTTATTGTGGTCTCATTTTTTTACATCACAAAAACCTGGCATTTTAACAGGGGTGTGTACACTTTTTTATATCCACTGTAGTTAAAATTGTGAAAGGGTGTATTTAAACCTTAATCTTTTTCTCATTTTGTTGTCTGAACCTGAACAAACAGTAACTGCAGAAGCAGACATAAGAAGTAATAAGTTAAAGTATGACATACTATACCTTAACAGGCAAATTGAAAGCATTCATCCAGCATGAAAAGAAGCTATTCCCCTATGAGCTGATCATTTAGACTAAGAGCAGCTTTCAGCATGTAGAATCACCAAACATGAACATGGTTAACCTCAAGGCTCAGTCAGAAAACAGTGGGCTTATTTCCTTTCTTTGTTAATCATCTGAGATGATGAACCTGTTGTTACCCCTACCTTCCCACCCTACCCTGCCACCCAGACTTTACTCTGGGAAACCTGGCAGGTCACCAGACTTGTAATACACCGGTTAGAAACCTTATGTTTCTCTTTCTGGGTGTATATCTTTGAAAATTTCCATTGTTTAAATGGATTGTTTTATCCAGTACATTCGAATCTTGGTGTGAAATATTGCCATGTTGTCAGATGTGGTAGTGACACAAGTTTAAGGTTTATCAGCCAGGAGGAGGTGGTTAGCATCCTGTTTGGACCTTTGTGTTTTGCACTTTGCACAGAGATTGATAAATGGATTGGTGCAGTGTTACGAGGTGCTGCACTTGTCTGTGGTGGTGAACAGAGAGCTGACTGTGATTTACTTGTTGAGGTCCATACCTTCCACGAGCTGTGGGTAGTGACTGAAAGAATGAGACAGTGGAGACAAGAGAGGAAATCGACTTCCTTTTGAAGGGTGTCTGGGCTCACAGACCTAGGGTAAAGAGCTTGGTCATCCAGAAGGGGCTCAGAGTATAGCTCCTGTTCCACTGCATTGAAAGGAGTCATTTGAGTTTTTCTGGGCATATCCTACCAGGAGGAGAACCCGGGGGAGACCCAGGACATACTGAAGAGATTATGTTTCTTGGAACTAAAAGGTGTGTGGTCAGGTTTTGGCACACTAAAAAGCTTTTGGTTAGGTTTAGGAAAAAGAGATAGCATTTATAGATTTATGTGATGAATGGAAGTGACAGACCCATCTCACTACTGCTATAACCACCAATGGACACCTTATGCGTAAATATGACACATCAGCGGCTCTGACAAAATGAAGGAATTTGATTATCCGGGAATGACAATGGGCTGAGTTTAATAAATACATCTCTGGGGTATGTCTGATTGGCTCAAGTTAACATTTGATTTTTGGGGGCAATTTTTGTAATATCTATTGGCTTGTTGGCAATGTATTTGAGCTCCAGTCAGGCAGGGAAGTCTTTATCAGAAGGATTAATGAACTTAAATCAGAGTTGATCAGCATGATAGAAAATTATAGAAACATAAAGCATCCAGCTTGTAAATGGACGAGGCTGGGAGCCTCTGGGTGTATACACTGCAGGGATAAATATTGTTAGGCTCTTGTATAGCTGTAAAACTGAAACCCTGAATTGTCTCATAGTTTATGACATGGGTGCATACTGTACTACATTAAGAAATTAATTCCCTGCAAAAGAAAGCTACTGGCCCTCTAAAGTGAAGCCTGACTCATTTAGTTGTAGAAGATTAATCGCATCAGTTATGACAAAACATACAACCTACATATCATTTGTGCAACGCCTGCAAATGTTATATCACTCTTTATGGCTAATTCAGGCAGAGTAGAGTACACCAAATAAATCATAGCGCTTGCATGAATTATTGAATTGAATTTCTCAAGGCTTGAGTTGTGACACTGATATTTGGCTTGTGTTTTAAATTAATCTACAACAAAGGGCTGCTCACTACAATCATTTCCTTTCCCAGTGTTCCCAATGTGGGCTTTTCATGATCTCACTTCTCTCACACCCATGTTGCTCCTCTGATGGTTTTGTTACTCCTACTTTTCACCCCATTAACCCACAAAACATACAAACACTAAAAGGAATATACAAAAGGCAACCTAATGTCAGATTTCATTAACCTGCCATGATCAGACTGAAACTTCAAACACCAGTGAAATAATGCCTTTAAGAATTAGCTAATGAATATTGTCAGATTCATCAGGTCACCAAGCCAAAAAAAAAAACCTTAAGTTGACCCCCTGTTGAGCTTAAGCTTTTTAAAACTGATATACAAAGCTACCACTATTAAATCAGCTAATGTATCTCATAAGCTTACTTTTGTCATTAGTAATTTATACATATAAAAACAACTTGAAAAAAATTGTAAATAACTTATCAAATAATTAAGTGAAAAGGGAACAAAGAATCAGGCAAATATTCACTTAACTTAGAACTGTTGGAATGGTACCTACATAGCACTCTATTCTACACCGAAGCGCATTGTCTAACATTTCAGCCCGGTCTCACGGAGATTCGTGAAATAGTCACGCAAAAGTAATCTATGTTTTTGTGTTCATGAACACGAATTATTACGTTTTTTTTGTGTTATTGAGCACGAAGTTTAATGTGCAAGAGTTATATTTTAAAGCAAACCTTGATATTTTTGTAAAGCTAATGAAGTAGTGTTTAATGTGTAATCCTAACCCAGTACATTTTAATTTCCTAACCCTAACCATGTAGCTTTTAATGCCTAACCGTAACCAAATGACATATTTGTAATTAACAACGTATTTAAAAATGATGTGTGAAAAACTGTGAAAGGTATGAGTTGAGCCTGTGTCGCTGATATGGATGTCTGCCAACTTACCTCTCCAACCTCCACATGTCGACTTTCTCTTGCTTTTGTAATCAGTACACATGAGAGCGGAGTGATGGAGAAATGGTGTTCAGGGACATGACATGTTGAGAAATTCGTATTGAGGAACACGAAAAAAGCTGAAAATTTGTGTCCAGAAAGACAAATCAATGGATTATAAGTCATGACTATATCACAAACTGCCATGAGACCAGGTTGAACATTCACGCATCCATCCTCTGATGAACACACCGGGGGCCACTCTGGGTTCAGTATCTTGACCAAGGATACTTTGACATACAGGTTGGAGGAACTGAGGATTGAACCACCAACCGGCCGACTGTCTTCTGTCTTCTGAGCCACAGCCACCCCATAGACATGCTACCACATGTGAACAATGTTAACCCAAGTTGGTACTCTCTCGCAGGTATAAAATGTTATGTATGAAAGGAGCTGGTTGGGTGGCGTGCTGAGCAACTGCAGTCCTGATAAACACTAGATTATATTTTCTGAATTCAGCCTGAAACATGATAAAGAACAAAAAAAATTCCTGCTTCAAAACACACATTCCAACACACCTAAGATGCTGAACATTTTGAGACATCGAGCACAACAATGCTCCAACAAATAGAAAAAGCACTCATGCAGAAGAAAACAAAAGGTATATCTTTAAAAGTAACTATTAACACATCCATGGAGACCATACTAAATGTTATTGACTCACTGAGAAAACGTGTGTAGACCAAATTGAAGAATTAGCAGCCAGACGAAATCACATAGCTCCATGCTAGCTGCAACTGCCAAACCGGTTTATCTAAACTTAGAGGAGGTAAAAGAATGCAAGAAAAAAATAACTTTCTTGGAGAAACAGTTAAAATACTGTGAAAATTGCACCTGACCTGGCAGAAAAAATGAAGGATGCAGTTAATATTGTGCTTAAACTTAGTAAAATGATAGAAAACATGCATTGACAAATCATAAAGCTCATTGCATGATGAGGGCTGAACTCAGGAAGAGAACTAAAAACTCAAGTCTGCAAGGAGGAGGTGATTCTGTTTCGTGGAAGATCTGTCCCATGAAGACTGGCTGTCAAAGACAAGCACTATGGCTGAAGATCGAGCAAGCGGGGAAGGAAGACAATGTAGCAGATTTGAACTGACCTGTTATGATCCACGATTAACACGTGATCGGTTTACATTATCGGCTTTTCCCTTTACAGTGTGTGTGTGTGTGTGGGTGTGTGCAGCTCTCTCTCCTCCCTCCAAAGTGTGGGCGTGTGTGTGTGTTTGATGCTGAGGCAGGTGGAGACTGCTGGTTGCTGTGTGTTGATTGGATGGACAGCAGCCTCTTAAATGCTAGATGACAAACTTCTTGCCCCTCTCCTTGTCTCTTCTGCAATCAACAAAGAGCCAGCAGTTAGTTTGCCTTTTGTATTGAGTGTTTGAGTAAGGTAGCCTGAAGCTACCAGAAGCTGGGAATGAAATCTTGAGAGTTGAGTTTGTATATTCTGACATCTGTGTGAATTGAGAGCTTTTTTGTGAATAGTCTTTGTAAACTGTAAATTGTAAATACGTAACGTACCCTGTACATGTTGAGCAACTTGTGGCAGTTAGTAGGAGTGAGATGCTCTTTTTGTTGAAATCCTCTTTCTCCTATTTATTGGTTAGGAGTTTAGGTTAAAGAATTGTGTTTTGTTTGCCTTTTAATTTTTGGTCGGGAGAGTTGGTATCATTAGAAACTTTTGTTGTTGTTTTGTGCACTGCTCACCTCTGAAGTGAATAAACCGCTGCTCAGTACCTTGAATTGCTCTGTGCTTCTTGCCCTTCCTTACGAGTTGGAAGAGGGGGGAGTCGCACATCATGTTAGGTCTAGGTTACCCCCAGACCATATGGTAACAGACCATATGGTTTCATCAGCGACAAACGCATCATGGAAACATCTGAAGGTTTGGAGTGACCATCATATGTGAAGGGAACACAGTGAAGTTGAATGTTTCTAATACGTTCTGTGTTCCAGTTAAAAACTCCCATTTCTTTCTCTTTTAATCAAAAGGGACTCAAAAATGGCAAAAAGCTGTTTTTCTAGTTTGTGCAGGGCAAAAGGCAAACTGCATATTTCTTTAAGAAACAGTCTGCTGAATTGGATGGGGTGAAAAAAATAATTTTCAGTCTTTGCATGGTCTACAGATGTGGATTCATTAATAACTTACTTTTTTCCTATAGTAAACTAAACTAGGATGAAGAGAGGACAAAGCAAACCTAAATAACCTGCAATCTCATTTAGATGAAATGTGTCTTTTGTAATCTCAGGGAGCATATATTAGATCCAATGCGAAGTGGATAGAAGATGGAGATACTTCAGTAATTCAGGGAGAAAAAAAAAAATCAGGACTTTTACAGCACTCTTCACAGATCATAATACTAAAATAAAATGATCTCTGTGATTGATTATTTTTTGTTCTTTCTGTGAAGCCACTGCTATTCCAGGCAATAAATGAATGCTTCACTAAAAATGAATTAATGACAACAATGAAACAAGGCATGATCAAGCCATAACAATGTACTCTTAGCCCTGGACGTTTTAGTTTATAGCCATTCAATTGAAGATGTGTGGATTTGTTATAACATCTGAAATACTGTTGGTAAATGTAAAAAAAAAAGTAAAAATTGGCTGCAAAGAGATATAACATGGTTTGGAGGAATGCTGTTAACTAATATGGAAACTATGTATTTCAAGGCAGATCTACCCTGCTTACTCCTTATCTTTCTCTCCCAAACAATCAAAACAAACAAACCCCATTTAATTTCATTTGGAAGAATAAATATCATTACATTCAGGAAAAGGAGACTTGCACAAAAACTATGAAGAATGTGGATTAAAAGCAAAAAGATTTTGACATAATGAATGGGGTGCTTAAAATGTTAAAAATCTTTTTTGAAAAATGGTAAAGAAGTGTGGTTTTCTCTGCGTTCACTTGTCTTTAATAAATGGTGACGTATTGATTTTTTTTGCAAAAATGTGACCTTTTAAAAAACTAAACTGCCTGTAAAGCATTTTGCCTTCCAACAGAAGGTTCTGTCATAGGGGATTATGATTTGTAAGCATAATTTCAGCTGCCACATTGTCCCATTGTGGAATGATAAAGTTACATTAAGTAAAAGGAAATCTATATTTATGGAAGACTGAATGGAAAAACAAATATGGCTGCTAATGTAGAGGTAACAAAAAAGCATACCAGTTATGCTTGTTCAGTTAATTAAATGCTACTAAGAGAACATGCCAAAATTAAAACATATCTAAATTACAAAAGTTAAAATTGTACAATGTGGACAATGTGTTTTTGGACAAAAAAAAAAAAAAAAATAAAAAAAAAAAAAAAAAAAAAAAAAACTAAAAAAAAACTTTGCAGAGTGTGATTAAACTACAAATGATTCAGGTGGTGTCAATAAACAGCTCATGCAACATGTGAATGTCACCTTGTTCATAATTAGAGCTGCCATGAAAGTCCTTACCTAAAGTAATACATTTTAAACAAGGTCTTTATATTATTTAAAAGCGGTTTTGAGCATTGACTCTATAAAGCTTACAGTACAGCCAGGTGACTGAGTCATGATTGATTGACATCTTCATATAAAGCATAAAATACACAAGCAATCTATCAATCAGTCAGAAAACTGGAGGTTTCTGTAGGCTTATTTATGTTTAACCAAACTGCCTAATTCAGCAAATGTTAACTTGAGACACTAAATGATAAGTAATACCTCAGATGTACTAAAGTTAACATGCTGTTGAAAATTCTTATTTTGTTAAGGTTGATTTCTGCTGAATCAAACACCAACAAATAATTAAATAATATATCATATTACAAACTCGTGCAGTTTATAAAATGTAAACAAGTTCATTTAATCCTCATCCTATCTCATATGTTTATTTTTATTTTTATCATTCCAGTTTCGCACTGGGTTTGCAGCCAAGTGTGAAGCAGTTGGGATGTGAATTAGCACCTCCAAGTCTGAGGCCATGGTTCTTATCCAGAAAAGGGTGGAGGGTCGGGAACGAGTTGCTGCCCCAAGTGGAGGAGTTTAAGTAGCTTGAGGATTGTTCGTGAGTGAGGAGAGATAGGAGTGGGAGATAAACAGACAGATTGGTGAGGTCTTGGCAGTGTTGCGGACTCTGTACCGGCCTGATGTGGTGAAGAGAGAACTGTGAGTGAAAGCGAAGCTGTCGATTTACTTGTCAATCTACATTCCTACCCTCACCTATGAATACAAGCTCTGGGGAATGACCAAAAGAATAAGATCACAGATGCAAGCAGCGGAAATGAGCTTCCTCTGAAGGGTCTCTGTGCTCAGCCTTAGAGATAGCGTGAGGAGCTTGGTCATTTGGAAGAAGCTCAGAACTGCTACTCCTCCACATCAAAATAAGCCAGGTGAGGTGGTTCGGGCATCTGAATGGTGCCTCCTAGGTGTTTTGGGCAGGTAAGTTCCCAGGCAGACCCAGGACACGTTGGAGAGATTATGTCTCTGGGCTGGCTGGTTGTGTCTTTATTTCAAGTATTTTATACTGGGGTCAAAATGATCCTGATTGGTTTCATCATATAAATACGACACAAATAATGTTGACTTGAAATGGCTGAAAACTAAATGATACCAGAATCACAATGGTAACGAACGTTTTAAATAATATTATGGATGGTGCTGGTGATAAAAGCTGCAAGTTGAAGTTGAAGAAAAGTGTTAATTTTTGTTTTACAAAATATGCAGAAATAATAACCAATTTTTTTCTTTAGATTACATTAATGACATAGCTAATAATGCATTCTTAGGGTCCCCAGTTCATAAGACCATAGAAAGACCGTAGACCCTTAAAGATGTTGGTAGGAGGGTTAATGGAACTTTCTGCATTAACGACCTAAAAAAGGTCTGAGATTTTTCTCATATGATGGGACACTCAACTTTATATTGTTTAAATGTCAGTATTGTTCAGCACTATTTAAAAAATGAAATGTGGGATTTGTTTTTATAACTGACTTTTCCTGGTCTTTCGTCAGCAATGTGTTTTTATACAGAGGTGTCTGCTGTAATTTTCTATATTTCTGCATAAATATGACCTAAACCATCATCTGATTTATTCCTAAAAGTAATGAAGAAGAACCCAGTGAAACAAATGAGGCAAATGTGTTAGACTTGGTCATTTATTTATTGAAGAAAAAGATCATCTATTAAACATCTGTGACGGGCAAAAGTATGTGATCCTTGAGGACATATCACTACAAGAGTCAGTCACAGTGGATGGATCCATATATTTAAGCTGGTACACTGTTCTTAGGTTTGAAAGCCTCACCTTTACTCCTCCAAATATACCTCTTGTCATTGTAGCCAAATAGCTCAGTCTTTGTCTTGTCTGACCATAAA
>VUQI01027124.1:0-10168 GCA_015106735.1 Paratilapia polleni
CAAGAGGAAGATGGATGGTCACAAGCCATCAAACAAAGCTGAGCTGCTTGAATTCTTGCACCAGGAATAGCATAAAGTCACCCAACAGCAATGTGAAAGACTGGTGGAGAGCATGCCAAGATGCATGAAAGCTGTGATTGCAAATCAGGATTATTCCACCAAATATTGATTTCTGAACACTTCCTAAGTTAAAACATTGATTTGTTGTTTAAAAATGAATATGAACTTGGTTTTTTTTTGCATTATTTGAGGTCTGAAAACACTGGACCTTTTTTGGTATTTTGACCATTTTTCATTTTCTGCAAATAAATGCTCTAAATGAAAATATTTGTATTTGGAATTTGGGAGTTATTTGTCAGTAGTTTATAGAATAAAACAAAAATGTTAATTTTACTCAAACATATACCTATAAATAGCAAAATCTGAGAAACTGATAATTTTGCAGTGGTCTCTTAATTTTTTCCGGAGCTGTATATGGCTTGTCTTCTAAATAGTTTTGCACTGTACATATGAAATTACTACTAAATTATGGAGACCTAAATGGTGTGTTAGACAGAATTACACACATTCACAATACATAATTTGCACTGAAGTCTTTCATCGGCACTTAGTCAAAGACCATCTCCTTGGTGTCACAACAAAGTTTACCCTCAGCCTTGTTACAGAAAGTAATTCCTCCCTTATTTCCCTTCATCTCCATCATTTCTCATCTATTACCATCTTTCTCTCTCGCTTTCCTCCCTGCCTCGTCTTCATTAGCCCCTCCCTCCTCGTCGATTCTCTCTCATCTATATCTTTAGCTCTCCACCTGCGTTTCCTCACTGTCTTCCTGGTGGTTGGAGCTACGGCCCAGACCAAGTAGTCACGGGGTTCCAGATGGTCTGGCTGGCAGAAGGTTCGGAACTGACACCTCGGCAGCTGATCCCATCCTACCTGAAACCCCAGGGGGTCTGGGAGAGAACGCGGGTATCAAGAAACATGAGAGGCAAAGGACAGGAGAGGGACTGTGGGCTGGGGGAGAATTACATAACAGCCAAACCTGTCATTTACTGCATCTCATCCTCAAACAGTGTGAGGCTGTTTCTTTGAAAGTGCCTGCACTTCGGAGTTGTTTGAAGCACAAGCAGACACACTTTGCTATCACTCAAGTGCTGCGCAGTAAAAAAAAAAACTGACTTGAATAGTAGAGGGAGAGAGATGGGGGGGGGGAGGACAGACAGATCATATTACAGATAGAAATGTGAGGAAGAATTCAAGACAATGAGGGAGGGAGAATGGAAAGGAAGACTCAGCGAGGCATGGATGACAGCTTGTGACGCCGCATTAGTCACTGTGCAAGAAGACAGAGGTGTCTACACGGCCTCTTTAGCACTGTCTCCTCTAATGGCTCTGTGTGTGTGTGTGCTGTGCGAGGAAGTGCGGTGCCCACAGCCTATATGGCACGTCCCGCCAATGCTGCCTGTGTTTAGACAGCGGCTGCAGCAGTGTTGATGGAAACACACGAGGGAGGGAGGAGGGGGATGACGGGGAGGAGAGCAGGACAGTGCTAATTGGGACAGAAGATCGGGGTCAGGAAGAAAGGAGAAGGAGAAGGGAAGAGGAGCAGAGGAGAGACGGGGAGTCCTCAAGCCCTCCGGTGGCCCACTCTGCTTAATGATGCGTCTCTCTCGTAATTAGCAGACGGTAATTAACGCTCGGATCACCTGGGTCTCCGTGGGTCACATTCTCTCTCTCCGCCACTCCACATCCAATCCCCACTACATATACGCACCAGCCACATCCCTATGGTCCGGCCCCGGGGACCTCCCCAGCAGCCCCTGTGGCTCAGACTGAGCTAATAAAAGCATTCTTTCCATATGGGACACACAAATTTTATGGATAAATCTATGGCTCTGTCTAAACCAGCTTGTGTTTATTTTTGATTGTGTGTGTTTGTCTGTCGCTGCTTCAGCGCTGCTGCTGCATGTGTGTGTGTGTGTGTGTGTGCGCGCGCGCTAAGCGAGTTTGTATGGGAGGCAGCCAGTGTTTTGTACACACGGTCTGTCGGGCTGTGTTAGAGTGGGCCTCACCTCCAGGCTGGTTTAAATATTAAGACTGAGTGGTGGCTCGGCATGCATATTTTAATGCAGGCCTTGTGTGGATGCAAGAAGTGGCACATGACCAGTTATTCAGCACAACAAAACTTTACACTCCAACTTTATTATGATGTGAAACAGCCACTTACCTGACCTTAATGAGCCAAACCCAGTGGGTAACAGAAATAGGCGCACGTAAACACACGCATAGACACACACACAAACACATGCAAAGAAAGATGCACACAGATGGTGGCGCAACACACAATATGCTTTTGCTGGCTTGCTTCGAGACAGTTAATAAAACATGGAGTTGGTAAGAAATTCATTCCGGCCAAACCTATCTCCAAGCAAATGTGGTTAATAATACAGATATGAATTTATCCATATCTTTTCATTCCTGTCCCCTGGGGTTGGGTCACGTTGAGCTTTGCCCATAACCCCCACCCCACCTTGCTGGGGTGGTGACAGCTCATGGGATGTTCACTTTGTTATTAATTGAATTTTAAAGTAACCTTGCCGTGATATTGATCTGCATTTGATGAAACCCACAGTCACTCACACAGAGAGAAACACACGCACATCCATCGTGCCTTTTGCATCCTTCACAAGCTCAAGGTTAGCATAGCAGGAAAAGTAAGCAGTGAGTTAGAGTGCTTCGTTGTGTGGAATATTTGTCAGAGTTCTGTGATGGCTGAAGTTTGGGAGTTTTGCTGATCCGTGCAATAAAGGGAGGGAGGGGCCGACTAAAGAGGCGA
Source organism: Paratilapia polleni (assembly GCA_015106735.1). NCBI lineage: Eukaryota > Metazoa > Chordata > Actinopteri > Cichliformes > Cichlidae > Paratilapia > Paratilapia polleni. Next base: position 2,834 of record VUQI01027124.1, read on the forward strand.
GAGGAGAGGAAGGTGGAGGAAGGGGGAAATGGAGTGGGAGAAGGAGAGGAAGAAGGGGCCAGGAAGGGGGAAGCAGGAGGTGGCCTGTCCAAAGAAGCAGTGTAAAACTGGTAGGGTAAAAAGAGTGAAGAGGAAGCCAAGCTAACAGTGTTATTGTTTTGCTGGATTTACAGGACAAGAGGAAGCAAGCCAGGTGTGTGAGAGAGAAAGATTTCACTGACCTATTTTAGAGTTTGGATGCTGCTTGGCCTCAGCTTCCCCACTAGCAGCTCCCTCTTCTGGTACAAAACCAGAAATACTACCAGAAACTAGCTCTATTAAGTGTTTTCATTCCTCATTAGCTGCAATGAACGTCAGCTTTTTACAAATTGCTTGCTTCTGAACACGCTCATCCATCACTTTGCCTGTTAACAGCAGCTGTCAGGGTGAATTTTAGCTTTCAAACTGAAGCCCACGAAAGCTGCTGATGACTCTGATTGCAGGAAATGGTTGACAGATACTCTCATTCGTGACAAAGATCAGAATTTCTTTTTTTTTGGAAGAAGAAGACGACCACTGATCATTTCATCTTTAATGCCACGATGCTGTTGGATTACGTTCTAAAGCATCGCTTGTTGCATGTAGCGGTGTCACACCCACGAGTGTGAGAATGATCCAGCAACTGTGTGTGACCGTGTGGGTGTGTGCTCGCCTGTCTGTTCGGGAGTGCAAGGGTGTGAAGGGAAAAACACTGGAATGCTATAGTTTCTCAACATGAATTCCGTTTCATATTCTTTACGTCTAATTTGAAATTTACCCCTTTCTTTATATTTGCCTCCTATTTCAAGAATAAATGATCAAAAATCAAGTATCAATCAACTTTTTTGCATTTGAGCAAGTTTCACTTAATGCAGTTAAGTTTTTTTTTAAGTGTCAAAATGTGTTGACAGTCATGATGTGCTATTAGTCAGGCCAGACATGGGAGTCCAGTTAAACACAGTGAATCAGAGATCTAAGCTTGGTGACATTTACAGAGACAGAAGGTTGTTAAAAAGCCTCCAGTAATTTCTAGCATTCATCACACAAACTGTCGCTGATGCTTAACTGGTACACGCAGGGGTTAATAGCAATTGATTGCTTGCCGTTAATCACCGTGGTTTTGTGATTACCTGGCAGGGTCGTATTGATTGCTCATTGATCAGCGTATCTCCGCCGCTTTCACCACTCTGTCTGTGAGCTCACTGTCATTTAGCGATTTGCTGGTGCAATATTGTCATTATGACACCCCAGGCGTCAGTGTTGCTCAATGACTCCCCGGTGGCAAATGTCTGCTGAGTTACAGAAGCACTGGCCAGTCAGCCAAACTTTGATTTACATGGATGTAGACTGGAAAAGCAACAAACTGGAGACAATGTATTTGAGGTAGGCAATATGTTTGCCTGCGGCCTCCAGGCTCACCTCTGGCTCATCCTAATTAAATGAGTTGTTTCTTCACTTCCTCACAAGAATCAGGTCTTTGGTCAGTTGAAGTTAGGGCACGGTGTGAATTAAGAATAAAAGTTTACTCTCGCTTCTCCCTCTCTTTCTCTCTTTGTCCCCATCTCGTTCATTTCTGTACCTTAGTGTGGCTGGTTCTTGCCTCCATTAAAAGCCTTGTCCAAAGTAATGAATTTAAAGGGTACCTGTGTCAGGGAGGGAACAGAAACAGAGACTCTGTGTGTGTGTGTGTGTCTTACTGAACACCCAGGATTTTGAGAATAATCGCATGTGTTTGCGTGTATGGGTGTGTGCGCTCGCTAAGGCTTTGAGGTATGCTTTGACAGCTGCGTATTTAATAAGCAAATGTTAAAGGTAGGAGGGAGGAGGGGTATGCATGGGGCTGTGCTTATAAAATATGAATGACTGTTTCTTCATCTTCTTCAGCAGGCTTCATATCCTCTCTGGTTTGCATTTCCCCTGCTCCACTCAGAACAGAATGCACAGTCCAGCGGGGCTTTGAGAGGAGATGTTGAGCTCTGTATAGATAACATTCTTCAACTTGACAAACTGAGCTGTGTAGAGTTTTAATAGGTTGTGTCATGTGTTAACCTGAAGAGATATTTCTCTTTGGTGGAGGACTATAACATTTTAGAATGTGCACTCCGATGTGGCTGCATGTGGAGTAAGTCACCAATACTAAGTGGCTTTGCTCTTTAAATTGATGTCACGCACTTTGTCTCAGTTTGAAAGTCTCTATTAATGTAGGAAGTTACCTAAAGCACGAATAGGATGTGCTCTGTCCTGTAGCACAACTTTTACAACAGTAAGGTCATTTTCTCACGTAAACCAAACATCACATTAATTGTTTGATATTAGAGAAAATAGAAAATGCTAAAATCTTCCATTGAATGCCTTACAGATCACTTATTACATTATGGCATTATGGTAGGATTACAAATCCGATTTCTAGAAAAGAGAAAAAGTTTTAGAAAAATGTTTTCAAAGCTGTCTGAACAGATGGTATATAGCAGCTAAATCTGTATGTTACACCTTTGGCTTTTCAGTCGATTGGGATGGTGTCAGTTAGATCACTTTTATGACACAGGAAAAGAAACAGTACAGATCCTGTTTTGACATTTGTAATCATTTAGTACACAGGATTATGCTTCAGTATTGTAGTAGTCCATTTGCACAAAGTTTAGGGACTTGTAGACAGAACTGTAAAAGAAAGGACAAATTTTATTGGACAGTTCTTGATATTGATTTGATAATTCAGCCATTCTCATCTCCCTGTGTATTAAAGCTGGCTGTTTCCATCTGTCATGGGCTGAAGGTTTTGGGCACTTGTGAATCATCACCAGTTTGCATCATCACTGACGGCATGCAGTGTCACAATGTGATAATTATGTGGTAATAACTTTTCTCTATATAGGCCTTTTATTGCAGCAGCCTTTTTGTCATGTCATTGTAGTTCAGTTCAGTTCAATTCAATTCAGTTTTATTTATATAGCGCCAAATCACAACAGCAGTCGCCTCTAAGTGCTTTATATTATGGGGTAAAGACCCTTCAATATTAGAGAGAAAACCCCAAAATTCAGACGACCCCTTATGAGCAGGCACTTGGCGACAGTGGGAAGGAAAAACTCAGTTTTAACAGGAAGAAACCTCCGGCAGAACCAGGCTCAGGGAGGGGCAGCCATCTGCCACGACCGTTTGGGGATGAGGGGAAACAGAAGAGAGCAGAGGGAGACAGGACAAAAGACACACTATTTGGGTACGTTGTACCCAAGCAAACACATTATCTCACATTCTCTCTCGTTCTCTCTCTCGCCGACAAACTACTCCATAAGACACTTGCCGAAAAACAAATTGTTGCATAGCTGTCGTCAACAGGTTTGCACACATTTTCCACAAATGACAGAGAGCAAGATCAGGAAGTACAAGTAATATATTTCCCAGCATGCCCCCTGCCATCAAAACTTTTCAGAAAAGGTGACAGTTTTTAATAAATGGAGTGTAAAATCATTGAGTAAATATTTGCAGCTAAAATTCAGTTCATAAGGAAAATGTATTCTGCATAAATAAAGTTAGGCTTTGGTTAGGCTTTTGGAGGAATACGGAAGATGTATTTGTAAAGATGTGGCTTTCGCATGATGGGAAATTATAATTATGTCATTTTCAAACTTTTGGAGTAAATAAAGTATATCTTTGCTTATCTTAATTGTCTGCTTATGGACCATTTAATGTATTTATTGTATCACTTCAAATGTGCTTAGGCGTAAATATGCATGTATTTACATTTGAACATATATGTATGGGTAAATGTATAGAACAATAAAAGTGCATTATGTGCAGCCTGTACAGTACATCTTTTTGTATCTTTAGAGCGTTTGTTTTCTTCGGTGTGTGTGTTTCTTGTTTTTGTGGTTTGTGTTCTTTGACAAGATTTAAAGATGTGGTTATGCTTTGTAATTGTAGAAGCAGTTAAATTGTGTGTATAAGAGTAGAAAAAGAAAAGAAAAAACATGAACTGAAGTGCTAGTGGGTAAATATAGCGAGTATACGGTGTTTTCAGATACAGTCTTAGTTGAGTCAAGCTCCAGCACTAATACATTTCCCATAATCATTGGCACCTTTTTATTAAGCCTTCGCTGCCTAGTGCACACATTTCTTCCAAACTCCACAACATCACACCAACATTTTTAATTACATAAATAAATAAATAGATAAATAAATAAAATTAGTAGTAGTAGTAGATGACCTGAAATGCCTCTGATGTCCTTTATTTTCTTAAACTTTACAAATCTTTTTACAGGTTAAGTGTTCCATCTTATATCTAATTATATGAAAACAGTAATAATCAATACATGCTAAATAGACATAACATCATGTCATACAGATTGGAGTGCTCCTATAGGGTGGAAATATAAAACATACAAGGAAAGCAACATATAAGATTGGCCTTTAAAATGTACCTTCAGATGCAGAATACATTACTATAATTTGCTGACTTTTGTAACATATAATAATCAAGTTTGTATCTTAAAAAGAAACTTTAATGACTTGGGTTTTTTTTCCTGAATGTTTGTCGAAATGGAGCGTTATCTAATATGGATAAGATTTTAGATTGCAAAACTGCAAGATAATGCCTACTTTTCTACACTGAAATGTAATAACTTAATGTTACCCCCTCTCTTTTCCTTCCTTGCCTTTAACTCCACCACTGCTCTTTCTGCGGGTGTTCAGTTTGTTCTAATATCTTCAGAAAATAAGCTTATGGTGTATACACAAACAATCCTGCATAATTTCTTGCCGTCCTGCTAACAGCTTGGCTCTGTTCAGTAAAATCATACTGACTGAATATTTATTCAAAAGCACAGAAATGCACCAAAGGAAGCTTCACTGTTCAGTGGTGCTGGGAAACTACAAAGAAACTGAAATTTTAATACAAGAAAGCATTTGCTGAAAATACTTTCAGGATGTTCTGCAGATCACAGTAAGAGTGCAAGCCACAAAGGTAAAACAGTCTTTCACAGCTCAGAGTACAATCCAGGAACCGAAGTATGAACCAGCCTCTAAACCAAATGCAATGAGCAGTAACACATCAGTTCAACAATGATTATATTAAGAGCAGCACTAAAAAGAACAAATACAAGAGTTAGTGATATTGTTTACCTGGTAAGCTGATAAAATAGATAATTATCGAGGCTCTCTGCTTCATGAAGCGTGATGAATTTATAGATCTTAACGAACTAACTTGTATAACACTGATTTTGTCAGTCACATACTGTCGTAGTAACACTGAAGATGAGACTAAGGTTTAGAACGCTATAAAAAACTTTCTCCAAACAAGAGAAAAACACCCATTCTCATTTCCAGGACATCAAATACTGCCTTAAGAAAAACAAAATTCACTGGTGTCTTAAAATTGCCCACAGTGTGTCCTTTGGTGTCAGATCCCACTCCCAACTCGTCACTTTTGGATGCTTGTAAAGGACCCCTTGGGGTGTTGCATTTAAACTCAGTTAGTAACCTTCAGTTTTTCTGTGCAGGGTTAATGTTGTGAAGGTGCCTGTTTTAATCCATTTGTTCTTGCTTTGCATGGCAGGGGCTAAGCTAAGGGAGCACTAACCCCAACAAGAGTAACCCATATTACCTGTTGTTCCACATATTTTTGACACTGCCCCCTGGTGACAGTACACAGCTACAACATGTAGACAATGGTCTGCAAAGCTCTGTATGGGACCAAGGCACAGCCATGCTGGTCCCTTTACTCCACAGCTATACCTCTACCCTCCTAAAGTGGAGTCTTTAAAAGAGGACCTGGGTGTCCAGTATTGTTGTGGCCAGTGTGTCAAGGCAGAGGACAGCTTGTGTGTATCGCACGCAGTCAGCTTCTGACAGAACAGCAGTTTGACACCTTGGGATGAAAAGGCGTTGCTTACACTGTGAAACTGTACAATAGCCTTACCAGTGTATTGTGAGGATTGTGTCAGACACTTACAGTCTCAGTAATACAGGAGGTGGGACTAAGGTTTCAAAGTAGAGTCTGTCTTTAAGCACTTTCTCTGTGCAAGTGAAATAAAGACAAACAAGGTCATGGGACAATTAACTTCCTTTTATTTCTATTTCTATTCCCCCATTTCCAATGCATATTAATTCCACCCCCTCATCCTTAAGATGAGATGCCTTTTGTCCCACCAGAGGGGTCCTCTCCTCCCTCCCTGCACTACAACTCTAAAAAGGTGATGAAATGTGAAAGAAAGGGGCAAAGAATAAGAGCCCAGTCTCTGTTTCTGTGCATGACTCTGCAGAGAGAAAAGCCTTCCCTCATCCTTTTTCCCAGATGTCATGGTTCTCCGTAGTGTTTAGCATAACCCCACCATCCCTCTTCCCCAACACTAATTACACACACGCGCGCACACACACACACACACACTCTTTTTGAAAACTCCCACAGTTGCAGACAACTGGCTGCGTGCTCACTGGGCTCAACAGGCTGAAACTGATGGTGTTACAAGCACATGCAACCACTCTCATTAGCAATCTCACTGATAATGTGGAGATGAAAAGATGCTGCACCCTTGTGTGTCCTGTGCTGTTTTTTTTACTAGCTGAGAATATGTATCACTGCGCCGCTGAAGCTTTGAGAGACACACATCAGTGATTATGCAATTGTTTTAAGCTGCAGTCCAGCTGGGGGATAATACTTTTGTTTCCTTTAGGACAGTGTATGACTGGCAACAGGAATGAGCAGCCATGTCTGTGTCTTGTTAGTCTATTTGAATTATTACACTATTACACTAATCGAAATACAGTTTTAAAATTTTGTTTTTTCCTGTGGTTTTATTTATATATGCCTCTAGATGAAAATGTAAGTGTAAGGGCTGCGACTACACTAACTGTTATTTTCTGTAGCATCAGTCTGCTGATTATTTTTATTTGTTCGATCTAGAACAGGTCAGAAATCTGCATTTCATGAAGTACAAGATAACGTTGAAATATCTTGTTTTTTCCTCAAATACTATACAACAAAATACTATACAACCTAGAGTTATTTTTTTTATTTATTTTTAAAGAAACAGAAACATCAGTCTCAATGATTCTGCTCCCGCTGTGTAAAGGGCAAGTGGCACTCAAAATGCCTCGAGTCACATGTATGGCTTCAATGAAGCCTCTAGAGAGGCAGAACAGAGTCAACTGACAATGCTGAGTGTCTCATCACAAGTGTGGCAACCCCTCTGTACAAAATACACAACTTTTATAAAACACACAGACACATAATGTATTCACAGCTTTCAAATGGACCAGGTGTTCCACTAGTTGTTTTTCTTTCTTTTCTTTTTTTTTTTTTTTTTTTTCTTTGTGGTAATTATA
>VUQI01027124.1:10238-21128 GCA_015106735.1 Paratilapia polleni
TAATGAATGAGGCTAGACATTGTCACTTGTGATTTTTCAAATGCGCTACACACTAATAATGATAATGTTTGTAATTTATTTTTGCAAGTGCAAACAAGTAAATTTACTAAACAGCCATCTCTGGAAATTAGTATGTAAATAAATTAGAGCTGAATAACAAAGAAACTGCTCACATCTCCACAAACAAGAAGATATTCCAAAAGTGACAGAAAATCACAGCTCTGAATAAAACTCTGACCTTGCTGTTTGTGGAAGTTTGTTAAAAATACTGCTGATGCTTGCCTCCACTTTTTTCACTATTCTCACTGGATGATTAAAGGATGTATTGTAGCACGCTGGTAGTATACCAAAACAGTTTACTCTAAAATCCTTTTTTAAAATAAATTTTACATGATGTAAGCAATAACAATTTACAGTGAAGCCACTGAATAAAACAATAAAAATGTGGTTCTGTTGGGTCAGAGGAGCAGAACAATAAGAGAAACAGCATCTGGAAAAAGGAAATAGGACAGGATTGTACATGTCACCGTTCTAGTATTTTCTCTTATTATGTTTTTGGGAAGCACTAGTTCAAGTGCAATGGTTGGACGAGAACTGATATAGGATTTTTAAGGCTGATACCGATATTTGGTGATTTAAAAATCCAATATTTCGATATATTGGCCGATATTTTTTTTTCCTTTTAGGCACACGAAACATAAACAGATTTCTCCAACATTTGTTATGTGTAGTTATTTATTTACTTTATTTACTCTGCCTGGATCAGCTGGTTGTTTTGTTTGTGGAGTTTCAAATACCTGTTTTCCCAACAGGGAAGTTGCAGAGCACCCTCTGTTGGACAAACTGTGCAACATCAATTCTCATAGCATGGTTAAAGGCAGTTATAAATGCATTTACAGATAAATAGAGACAGATAAATGTAGATACAAATAAATAGCGAAAATCGGCCAATAATAGCCATCCCAGTCTCGCGGCAGTTTGTGAAATAGTCACGAAAAATGAATAAATTTTTCCGTGTTCATGGACATGAATTGTTACTTTTTTCATATCAGTGAACACAAAAAATAATGCATATCAATAGGAAATATATTTCATGTCAGAAGCACAGATTTTTTGTAGAGAAAGCAAAGAGATGTCATCACGGCAACCAGGAAAGCAAAGTTTTAAAAGAACAACAACCGTTGTATTTTAACCCAAATCCCATGATATTTTTCTAAACCTACACAGGAAAAAAAAAAAAATTCAGTAAAAATACAGTACAGTGCACCGTTTTAAAATGGTATAAATGTTTTGCTGATATTTTTCCGTATTTTGTAACAACACATTGAATTTCACCATTGACCATTTATGGAAACCTCCGTAAAAGAATGGATAACATACTGAAGAAAATTACCAGGACAGTTTCCATTTTTTTACACATTTTTTACAGTTTAGCCCACTCGTTTTTAATGGCTAAACCTAACCAAGATTAATTAATAATGTATTTAAACATCATACAAATGATGTGTAAAAAACTGTGACGTGTTTGACTTGAACTTGGGTCTATGGCATGAAAGACAACTTGCCTTTTAATAATAACAAATGAGAGTGGACTGATGAAAAGTCATGTACAGGGACACAAAATAATGTTCGGAAATTCGTGTTGAGGAACACGAATCAACAGATTAAAGGTCGTGAATCTACAAGAAAAAGTTAATTTATATTGTACAGCTGCAGCAGTTTCATGGTTAAATCATATAACTAAAGTTAAAAGGTTACGCTGGAAAATAGGCAGTTCTTGGAAAAAGTGCGTGCTTGTGTACACAGAAAAAGGTAACAATAACTCACAGTGTGCATTTCAGCAAGAAACAGGCCAACATGAAACAATTCCCCTTTGGATTCTTGGTTACATTTGGAATAAGTCACCAACTGTTGGACCGTGTTACAATGAGAAATTTAAAAATAAATATAGAAATTCAGTGTTATTTTGGTTTGTGTCTCTGACCAGCATTTTTTCCCCTGTAGTAGGAGCAGCAGTCATGAATTTATACCTGTCCAACATGCCAAAATGACTATGATCTGTCAGACACATAGCTTTTCTTTCCTCAAAATCTTTCTCTAATTCTCTTTGGAGAATTCATAGAGAAGTACTACAAGCTTGACAGTGTCTTGCTCTTGCAGTGATATATTATTGCATATGATTCATATTTTTGTTATTCATTTGCTTGAGTGTTAGTTGTATTTGTTTCTTCACTTATGTTATATTTTTTTGGAATTTCTGCTACCCTCTTAGTCAGGTCTGAAAAAGAGATTTTTTTTTTATCTCAGTGAGACTTTACCTGGATAATAATAATAATAATAACAACAATAAAAGCTACTGTGGGGTTGATGTGCTGCACTTCTTTGGTGGAGAGTTATATTCCATAATCACCAGCTGCTGAGGATATCGGTATGCAGATTTTTTTAGATGTGGGTAGGACTGTGTGCATGAGTATGTGTATTTGAATATGTTGATCTATTTATATATGTATATTTGTGGGGGTTCGCAATTTATACATGAACAGCACTGTGCAGGCAGGCATTTATTTAATACAGCATTGTAATTTTGGGCATTTTACTAAATTAAACAATGTCCTAATGGACAAATGGACTGAGAAAAAAAAAAGAATCTATAAAAGTCCTAATTTTGAACGTTTTTAAGAAATACAGCGCTGAATGGCACATTTGGGTGTGTTTTATATTTTTGGTCCCTTTCAAAGCCTTCCCTGGATGTGGGTGGAAAGCGCTTGATCTTCCCTTGTTCATATTAAATAAGTCAGATTCCAGCCCCCACCTCAAAAACCTATACTCACATTTATACTTGGGCTTATTAGATGTGAATATGAGCCTGTGTGTAGCTTTCCTTTTAGCTCAGGCCAGTGAGTTTGAGTCCTTTTGAACAGGCAGTAACATGAGGCAACTATGACAGGCAGGACGACCCTTGATCACTGTTAATTATCTAAGTGGACGTGAAGCTCCCAAACCACCAGAGCGATGCAGCTATAGCACTCTGCATCAGGGAGGTTCTGCATATTTGCTTTCAAACCAGTGTGGGTGTACTTCTGTATTCATGTGCATCTGTGTGTTTCCATCATCAGTACCATGTGGCATGTTGCCCTTCAAATGTACGTCATGGTCATATGAAGGCAAGGGTGTTCATCATTGTTCGAAAGCAAAGCTGGGTTTCTCAAACCTGTCAAACACAAAAGCACACTAAGGAACTCTTGAATAGCATGTCTTTAATGAAGCAGGGGCCATTTAAGATTTATGAAAGGGTTTTAAAATCCAACTACAATGTACTGTCATTACACTTGAATTCAAAATACTTGCATCATCTCTTAGGAAATGATCTGTACTTGGATTATGAAGCTGATGCACCAAATTCCCTGGTGATTAAAAGTAAAGAACAGGAGTGGTGTGATATCAGTTTTATTCATGCTCAGAACTATTACTACATTTTTAGATCTTATGACATGAAAAGGAAGGAAACTTATAAGTTGACCTAAAAAAAAGTTCCTCATACCAACTTTGAAAGTGTCCTCAGTCCATTAAATCATTTATATAATGAGTCAATATTATGTGTTAGTGAGTAATGACAGTCCAGTCAGTGCAGTGCCCACTGAAAAGCAAGAGATTAGTGTCCCCAAAGTGACCTTAGAAGTATTGACTGCATTTACAACATAGCACTGATAGACCACATACTGCTTTTTATTTATTCGCCAATAGAATAGGGAAAAATAATGGCATGTTTTGCACATTAAATTAACTGCAGGCGATCACTGTAAACGCTCTGTTGTTTTTACAATATTATATATATATATATATATATACACACACACACACAGTAGTTTCTTACTGTATAAGCTGTGTGCACTATGTTACTGTAGACATTCTGGGAAAAGTTACTTTAAATCTAAATAATACACTAATAATGCCCCCTTCCCAGAAAAAAAATTGATAAATAAATGAAACCAACCACTGACCAAGGGCCCTGGCCACAAACTGGCCCTCCTTCCTACTCATGCAAAGAGTAGGCGTTGCATGTGCCCTTCCTGAGAACACAGAGTTTGGTCACATATTAGCTCACAGCAGCTTACAACACCACCGCATGTATTTGTACTTGAATGTAATGTTATTTTAACATGTTAAATTACCTGTTACATTCTATAAGCCCAATATATAGGCCACATCTTAAGGAAGGAAAACCCCAGTGAAAATGTCCTCCCTAAAGCACTGACTTTCTTTTGGTGTTCTTTGGCAAAAAGTCATTGATCAAGTCATTGAAGTCCAACTGCCAGACAGTTCTGATTCAGTGTCCATGAGTGACAGGCTGTTCAGGCGACACCGTGTTATCCTTAGTTTATTTCCAACATCCTGAACATTTGTATAAAAGATAAACGCTTGGCAGGCAGCAACAGAAAGCATCAAGTAAGTTTAGCTGTATGTGTTAGGAAAATGTTGACAATACTGCACAATCAATCATCATTTTCCTCCACAGGAGATGTCAGAGGGTACAGCCAACTATTACTTGTCATAGTGCTGCAGTCCTCCTGTTAACTTTTTCCATAAACTGGGGGTCGGCAAACTTTACTATGAAAAGAGACATTTTCTGAGCAATTTTTGACCCAAAAGAATCTGTATTGAGCTGCTAAACATATTTGGGCCTTATAATAAAGGTGTCACAGGCTATTAAATCTAAGTTAGCCTATTAAGTAAATCTTTTAACATATGACTACTCTGCAGTGGACTATTTATGATTATTTTGTATTTTAACTTTGCATTTTCAGTACAGAAATGTGTTTGTTTTTGGGGGTTTTTTTTGTTAATTTTTGTTTGTTTTTTTTGTTTGTGTGTTTGTTTTGGGTTTGTTTGCATTTATGAAATTATAGAATTAAAATAACAAAAACCGTTTACTTTTTAAATATTTTTTTTTACCAACAAAACAGAACAATTATGAAGTGCAGGAAGAAAATGTTTAGACCTACTTTGAAACAGAGTAGTAGCCTCTTTGAGTCCTACCTGTGTTTGTACAAATGAATGGAATTAAAAGTAGCCTATATATATATATAGGCTACTTTATATACCCTACTTTATATATATATATATATATACCCTGTATATATATATCTATATATAGATAGATTTTTTTTTTTATCACAGTTTTTCATTTTTAACTTGATATGTTTTCTTTGTATTAGTTTCAGTTCAGCTAGATCAGTTAGATATAGGTTTTAAAAGATTCTTGTCAAGTTTAATTATTTATTCATTCATTTATTTATTTTAAAGAGATTTGTCTGCTAATCTTCTCTAACAGTTTCACTTTTTCAGCTTGTAAATAATGTTTTTTGTTGTTGTTGTTTTTTGTTTTTGTCTTGTTTTGTTTTGGGGTTTTTTTTGCTTGTGTTTGGTGAACACGTAACATTGCTGTTCTTTAGTCAGCACTACAGCAAAACAGTAGTTTAACAAGTGGGAATTTCCTGTCAGGTGGTTCTATGCATTATCTGTCAGGCTGCCTGACATGGAGAAAAAAAGTATGAGTGCCTTTACATTTGTTTCCCTAAGATGTGCTCAGTCGAGACCAGAGTAAACAGAAGTGCTCCGTGACAACTACAACTCTGCAGACGATTCTGAGTTATGAAAACACTATGGCTAAGGGAAAATTACATCATGCCCATGGACTTTCCATCTTTTATTTTTTGGGGGGAAGCAAAAAAAAAAAAAACTAAAAGGAGTGATCCACAAATGTTATTGTAAAACGAAATAACAATAAATATGTATAATAAAGTTATTGGGATTCATGTTAACCCCATTAGGTTTCCTTTCAAATGATACATTAAAGGTTTCTATCCCTTTCCAGAACATCATACTTATTATTAAGCATTATAGTATGTGTGTGTAATCTCACCATTGGCCAAATTTGTTTGTCAGTTACATTGTGTGTGGAAAGAAGGAAAAGGCAAGTGAGAGACAGAGGGAGAGAGATGCTCGGGGAGCATAGAAAACAACACTATCAAAGAAGGGCTTCAAAGACTATCAGCTACGTCTCCTGGGTAATTTGCGATCCTGCATTCTTTCGACTTCAAAGGGCCGCTGTGTGTTGGAATACTGCAAGTGGGAGAGTAAAGGGGGGAGACGAGGGAATGGAGGAGGGGGAGAATCTGATTTCTCTAATAAATGCTGACACCAGGCCTGTTTGATATTAGATTCAGGGAACAGTTTGATTTGTTATCGCCTTTGAAACTCTTCGGATGTCCTTCAGAGAGGCAGGATGGCTACCACCATGCCCCGAGTGCAAGAGGGGAGAGCAGAGAGTGCCAGGCTGGTAGGACAATGGTCCTGCTATAAAGATGACCATTAAAGGGCCATTGATTAGGAGTCTCTCTGTCTGACTCCGTCTGTCTCTCTGCCGGGACTCATTCTGTATACACCTTAATACACCACAGCAACTCAATGCACCTAAAAAACATTAGAAGCAGCCAATTAGTCTGACTTGTACTGAAGCAGTGTTGGACAGTACAGGGTGGTCACTGGTCACTGTCATAGCTCTTCTTTGAAACACATACAGTATACTTTGAAAAATCAACTTAAAATACTTTAAAAAATAAAACATCCAGACCCCTCAAGAGATTTTTCTAACCATGCAGAGCTGTTAGTGAGCAGCAGGGTGGAATATGTTGATGCCCACCACTGACTGCAGGTGAAGAGTGAAAGAGGAACCTCTCAGGGGTAGCCTGGAAAGTACTTCTAATGGGTTAGTTCACAGCTGCAGTTTTTTGCATATTGGCAAACTTTAAGAAATCTTCTGAAGCGATTTTACAGTATGCCTGCAGATTTGGTGCAGTGCTGACCAACTGTCCATCATTAAAGATTTCTGATAGAGCAGGTGAGGACGTAAAGTGTGTGGTTTGCTAGACTGCTCAAAGTGTGGTAAGACATCTTAAGGGAAAAGTGCTTAATTTTGTCCTAGGTCCCGAGACCACACTGATGGCTATCATAATAATTTTTTTTATCAGTTTTCAAAAGAAGAGGGCTTGAGGAAAAAGTTCAAACCCTTGGTGTGTGGAGATCCTTCATCTCCTCACACCTGGTGAGTCGTGTGGTGTAAAAGATTTAATGTGAAGATTTGAATATCAGATTGCTGGTTTTTAGAAGAATAATGTAAATGTCAGACATGGCAAAGCTGGCATGGAAGGGGGTTTTAGAAATCATTCAGCCATTCAACAAGCAGTTATTAGCCCACATGCAATAAGTGAGAAAATCCAATACAATAGACACACTTTAATAAACATTAGGCTTGACCCACTCTGACATTTAGACATTTCTCTCTTAGACATTTGCTGTTTTTCTTTTTTCTTTCACAAAAGGCCCAGAAGTCATCCTTATTAGACTTCTCACATCACTTTCACTTTGACATTGGAACAGTAGACACAGATGGAGAGGAGCATATGAGGTACACTGAACTTGATCAGCATGCCAAGTCCAGACAACTCAGGTTATGATTTTAGAGTGACACTTTATATTTACACTGCAGGGGGCTACTATGTGATTTCTGACTTACTGGCACTTACTGGAACCAGTTGTGTTGCACACTGGACAGGTGTTGGCATGATCATCTACATTTACAAATCTGCAAATGAATTGGTAAGTTAGCATCAGCACCACCTAGCAAAAGTTCCCATTTTTACCAGGCAGTTTGAAAAATTATTTCCTTTCATTTAAACATTTGTGGTGTTTGATCTTTGGTATATTGCTTCACTGATTACATCTTAGGCTTATGACGATAAATCTGCTGGCACTCCCTCACTTATAAGGCCATCTTTAAGCAGCTTCCATTACATCTGTCCTCATATTTACTTACACCCCCAATGTCAAGCTACAGCCTGTGCTCTCAGAGCTCTCTGCTCTTATCTTTACCAAGGGTCCATTCAGAGCTTAGTGAAAGGGCTTTTATGTGGGCAGCTCCATCTGCTTGGACTGAACTACAAAAAATGTTAATTTGTTAGACACAAAGTTACAAATATTTTAAGGAGCGAGATGGGGAAAGTGTAGATATTTTTATTTATAGTTTTCAGTTCTTCATTGAGAATTGATGTGTTAAATGCCTTTTCGCCTCTTTTCCTTATTGTTTGTCTAACTGTAAATGTTGGTTTTGTGTGTTGGTCTCTGTAACCTAATTATTTTGTGCTTCAATGAAGGTTCAGTTTTATGTCCAGTTTAAAAAAGTTTTGTCTGACATTCAATTTCAGATACTTTAAACTTTCCTTCAGGAAATGTTTTTTCTTACTTAGTTTATGTGTAAAGTGTGTTTGAAAGAGTGATGCAGCTGCAGCTGCAGCGAGTGGTTGACCTTTGGGTAGGAATTGACACTATGCTAGCACCTTGGTGGCAGAAGCCATATTTGTCTTAACAGAGCCAGTGATACCAGTGTTAAAGAGTCTTATGAGACTGTACTTGTTTTTAAGTTTGATTTATTTAGGATGTCTAGTTGAGATCAAGATCTCTAAAATTCAGTAACACAAAGCACCCATCCTGTATGAACTAAACAGTCACATCACAAAGTAAAACACTAAAGTCTGACACAGAAATGAGCTTGTTTTGAGGTTCATCCCAGCAGGTCTATCCCCAGCTAAGTAATGTGAACTCACTGTTAGAAATGCCAGATAAGTATGACACAGGAGTGTTTGTTAAATTTTAAAGAAAAATGCAGGGTTTCACCCCAAAACACCCTTTTTTCCTATATTGTACATTATATTATTAAATTATCATTTTATTATATATAAATTATATTATTGAATTATACTATTATTGTACATTCTCCATGAAGTCAAATTCTGCATATTATTTTTTTTTTTTTTACTGTGTTCTAGAACCCCGTTCTCATTTTTAAAAAAAGCAATTCATTCGTTGCCCATTGCTTTTAGCTGACAGTTTCTTGCTAACAGGCATTCCAGGTTCTGGTTAGGTAGGTAATCCTTTGATATATTTCACATCCTGTCATATGTCAGGCAGCAATATCCTTACCTCCCATCGGTAGTCACTTATATCATTCGTCTCAAAGTTGAAATAAGTTTCTCTGAATAAGCCCACATTGTGTCGTCAACAATTTCATTGATATTCCATGGTCATTGGTTGCCCTAGGAAAGTCACCAGAACCAATATTTACGATATGTTTCAATGCCAAAATTCTGAAAACGTGACAGTATTTATTTATTTTTTTTAGTACCATAGGTACCATGGGCAGCATATGTACTGAGCAAATGTCTGCAAGTGTTGTAGTCTATCCTTACATGCTGACGAAGAAGGACACCCAAGCTGCTGTGATAGTTCAGCCCCGACTCAATAAGAAAGGCAGTAAGAGTCGGGTAATAATTGATTCACAAAAGGCAACATGCAAACGATGCTATCGTGCTTTTCGGATCACGGGAGGAAATATTTTCAATTTAGTGAAGCACCTAAAAGCCCAGCTAAAGGTGAAGTTAGTGGAGTTTTAATTCAGCATCCAACAACATCCAAAGTATTATCCTTCTTAAGTTATCCTGAGATACACGTTGCCATTTTGTTTGAGACAGCTAGCATTACTGTTGTGAAATCAACTATGGTCTATAGGCTAAAATGTTTGCAATGGCTAATGTTATGTAAATGCTTAAGCTAAAGTAATTTAACTAATGTTATACCTCGTAGTAACGTTAGCAGGCTACTTGGCAACCATCCTAACATCTCAGTCTGTGTCCCGTCAACAAAATAATTTGTTAATATTTTTAATAAATGCTAGTTCCACAGATTTAAAATAACTTTTTAAATAAAGAAGTTCATGTTTAAATACATGGAATAATTATTTTGTTTTGGTATCAAATTGGTTATCGAGAATCGTGTAATTCTACTGGTATTGGTACCAACTACTATTTCTGATGATTTCTGCGATCCTGACATCAGTAGTATGCCCCTCTAAGTAACTTCCATTATATGTTAATTGATTAAACATTTTTGAAGTAAATGAAGATTTAAGTAATAACAATGACATACATAAAGACAATAACACTGAATTTCAAAGACTGACAATCATTAGTTTATTTTCCTTTCTTCATTTACACATTAAGTCACACAGTATTTACAATTTGTATATGCAGTATATTTATTTCAGTTATATTGGTATCTCTGTAAATTAGAAAGGAAAGCTTTAGAAAAAAGTGCTGATTCTGACCATTAAGTCTAAAATCTCTTCCACAGAAGTGTCCTAGTTTTCCTAGTTTTTATCTCCAGTTGTCACATATCAGTGACTATTTAGTGGGTTCACTGAAGGTCATTCTAGAGTCTTATATGACTTCAATTAAGGATTTTGTTAGTTTTAGCAAAAATATCTACATTAAATAAACTTTGTAATTATATTGCATGTACCTTTATTATACACTTTCACATGCTGCATATTTACCCCACCCAAAGCCCCTCCCTACACACACACACACACACACACACACACACACACATACTCTCATACAGTACCTCATCAAAGTGGATGTAAGCAGAAAACACCTGCGGTGTCATCCTCTTTCCCAACATCCACAGTATTCACTGACCCAGGGGACAGCAGTGCTATTTGATTATTCTGTAGGGTGATTGATGTGTCCTACACCACTGTGGTTTGTATTCATATGAAAGCACGCCATCACCATTGATCTATTGATGCATGGGATTGTGTAATGAATATGCAAAACTGCACTGTACTGCTGTACATCCTGACTGGCTGTCAGTGACATCATCTCCAAGTCGCAGGTCTTTGATTCCTGCTGCCCAGATAGGACACCAGAGAATTGTAAATGAGACGTAATCAGTACTAACAATCCTGAATCTGTGCCAGCTGAAAAACACCCTGTC
>VUQI01027124.1:23807-38592 GCA_015106735.1 Paratilapia polleni
TTGTTTCGTTTTTTTTTTTTTTTTTCTTTTTTTTTTTTTTAGAAGATGGATCTGAAGTGAAATGATGCAGGAGTTACTTCGGAAATGACTTCCGCTTAAACTTTGCAGGTGAAAAACAATAGTGTTTTGCAGTACACTGGTGCGTGTATGTGTGTGTTTGTCACATTTTTCCATTGCCAGAGTGTTTTTATTTGTTTCATTCAGGTGCAAAACACACCACAGGGAAAGCGCACCCCACACACACACAATCCTCTCTACTCAAACTTATCCCAGCTCCACAGCTGCAACTCAGCAAATGTGGCGGGCAGGGTTTAATTTTCTGGCCCCCCGCCTCAGCCCCAGCCTCATGCATTTTTCATCACGACCGTCCTGTTCCCACCCAGCCACTCCCGCTGCACAATGCTATTGATTGGCGATTAAGCCATCAAACTGCTATAAAGAGGTTAACATTTTAAAGCTGTTACACCTTTCCAGCCTTCTTCCGTTCATTTGTACCCTGCACTATAGTTGCAAGGTTTTTTATGGGCTTCCGCTCTTATGCAATAGCAAGTTATGAATGTTTGATGTAATGCAGACGACAGTGTTTTTTTCCCAGCACTCCCATACAATGTGTGCTCCGACACGGAAGCGGTGTGTTCGATCAGCTGACTGCGCCAAAGGTCGAGAGGGAGCAGTGTCAGTCAGCAGAGACTGGGCTGGGACACATTCCGCTACCCACATGTAGGATATGTCCAGTTGTTGACCAATTTGCTTATGGTAATTCTCATAGATCTCTGGGGTCCACCTGGCGATATTGAGGGTTCACCGGGCAAAGATTCTGCAGTCTCATCCTTTTCTAGCAACTGATAAGCATCTTAAGTTATTTTTAGGTGTTAATCCGAAGAAGAAAAGACTCTCCTTCATCCTAAAGTAATGCATGTATTCAAAATACACAACATCTGGTGTATCTGCTATTATATTTTCACTTTTTCTTTGACACCATCACATTTCAGATGATAAGATATTTTTTGGACTCCCAACCTTTTATACCAGACGTACACTAACCCCCCACCCCCACCCTGCCATATGAACCCATCATCATGTCATTGCCACCCATCACGTTCCAATTATGCTGATTTTTAACAGATTGTCAACTGGATGTCATTTAACACGATGTTAATTTCATACAAATGAGTTGTCAGTTTTTTCACTGATTTCATCAAGTTTGTATTTGACAGAAACTTGATGTTTCAAACTTGTATCTATTTTTAAGAGCTGAATTTAGTTTGTCTTTTACTTTTACTTCTGCTATCTGTTTACCCAGACTTTTAAGTATTTCACTGTATCAATTACTTTTAGCTTTCTATTTCTTTTAACAATTTTATTTATTCAAACAGCTTAAATCAACAAACAGGATTCCCCATGTTGAGGACAGTTTGAGTCCAGTCTTTAATTTTAATGACAGAACTGTAGACTGTATATAAAAGATGGTCATAGCCTCAGGGGTCTGAAAAGTGGAGCCAGTGTGGAATTGCCTTAACCCTTTATTAACCTTTGGACCGCCGGCGGGCCCATTTTACAAGGGCTCCTAAAATTACCGTAAATTACTGTTTAAAGAGCCCTTGTAAAATCGGCCCGCCACTGGTCCGACGGTCAATAAAATGTTTGAATTCAGAAACCTTCTTCTGAAAGATGAGAAGACGAGCTTTACGGAACTTTATGGTACATACGTGCAACGACGGTCCATTCACAGGTAAGAATTGATGCACACACAGAGCAGAGGGAGTGTGGAGAAGCAGAAATGTCAGGATTTGGGGTGATAAAGGGTTAAACCTGCATTGCTTTTAATGGTGTGGTGTGACAAAAAATAATTCAGACTGTATAGAAGTCTATAACAAAAACAACCCTGCTCACTTAATCTGCAAATCTCAGTAAACACTTTGAGTTTATAGGCGCAAATGTAATACAACATGGTGTTTATTTTGTGAATTATGGTTCCATTTAAAGTAAAACAAACAATAAAGTAGGGTATGATTTAGCACGGTGGTGCGGTGGTTAGAACTGTTGCCTCACAGCGAGAAGGTCCTGGGTTCAAATCCAGGCTGTGGAGTTTGCATGTTCTCCCTGTGCTTGTGTGGGTTCTCTCCAGGTACTCTGGCTTCCTCCCACAGTCAAAAATGTGTCAGGGTTAGGTTAATTAGTGATTCTAAATTGGCCATAGGTGTGAATGTGAGAGTGAATGGTTGTCTGTTTCAGCCCTCTGACAGACTGATGACCTGTCCAGGGTGTACCCTGCCTCTCACTCTGTGACAGCTGGGATAGGCTCCAGCAGATTCTGAACTGGATAAGCAGAAGAAAATGGATGGATGGATGATTTAGGGCATGACTGCCATGCAACTGGCAGGTCTTGCACTGTCCCTTGGTTTCTCAGCTGGATTCACTCCTCGATCATCACATCTGATCTCATCTCCAAGATGATGATGGCCAAAATGCTCAGCTCAGGGCCTCTAAATGGGACTTCACAAACCAATGGATGATCATCACATTGCAAATAACCCTTTATCACAAATATGTAGGGAGTAGTCTACTTAGCTATAAAACAATTCATTTGATTGGCAAACAGTTTCTGTTATTTTTTTCTCTATTAGGAAACTGTTAGAAATGTATTTATCTACAAGCCAATAGTAGCCTAAACTAAAATTTATAGCAGCTAGCAGGAAACAGAGGCTTCTAGGTGAGGCATTAAATAGCTTGTGCAATAGGCTGGACAACCTGTAACCAACCTAAAAACCAAAGTTTTTTTGGCTTGGTGCAAATGCCATCTTTGAGTCCAGTATTCATTTCATATAATCCACCCATGACCGCATTACTATATGATAATAACAGTTAAATGTTTGTCATATATCATATATTATCATTAAAATTTCTCCTAGCAGATTTTTCATAGGGTACTGAACGTAAGTAGCGTCTGCCTTGAATAAAGTGCGTGGCATGGTTTGAAAGGGAAAGGGAGAAAGGATTTGAACTAATGTGACACTGGTTCATGCATGAAGCAATGTGGTCCCACTGAGGGAGTGAAATAGGAGTGACATGAGCAAAGACAAGGGTGGGCAGAGGTGAGAATGGACACAGAATGGATTTATTTTGTGAGTGTTCTTGAGAGAAAGCGAGGTAGCGAAACGAGCAGTGTCATGGGTGGTAGTCTAGCAGGATTCACACCTGTAGTATAGGTTTGGGGACTTTAGGGTAAGAATACAGGTGAGCATGGAGGGAAAAGCAACACACCATGGCTGTGCAGATGAAAGACTTCAAGTGCAGACTCTCACTTTGACTTCAGGCCAAGGTCAGGTTTCATGTGCATGTGTCTTAACTGACACAACTACTTACTGTCCACAAGCCTAAATGCATTCATTTGATATGCTGCCTCTCAGTGTGTCAGTCATTTCTCGCTCCGCTTGACAGTGCAGACAAGTGACTCATATAATAAGAGTGGTACTCTCCATTAGTGCCAGTCAGTTTGTGCTGTTTAAGTCCTTATGGTGCTGTCCTCCAGGGTAGAGCTGGATAGCACGCTTGAGCTGTGTCCCAATCACAGTGATCACCTGTGACAAACCGCACCAAGACCCAATCAATACACTACTCTCCCGAGGGTCGAGGAATTAATGTAACTCTGCTGCCCTGCATTCCTGTACGTGCATGTGTGTGTGTGTGTGTGTGTGTGTGTGTGTGTGTGTTCACTGCAGCACACATTCAGCTCCCAAAGCATGATCATGAGAAAAAATATAAAGATTATGAGATCTAGCTGCTTATGTGATTAGCAATAAAAAGAAATATTTCCCTACCTTAAGACATATCAGAAAGGCAGAAGTAGACATAGCAAAAAATAAATAAATAAGGAAATAAAGATAAAAGCTTAAGAAATGAGTGAAAGAGACACAAAGGAAGGCAGTGTGTGTGTGTGTGTGGAAGATTTAGCACAGGCAGGGGGGGAAACACTGAGCTCAGTCAGTGGCTCCTAAGGGAGAGTGTTTACGGCTATATCAGTATAACACAGAGGGGGTAGTCAGAGATGCCTTGTTTGTGTAGGGCTAAATTAACACGCCCTTACCATCATAATAGTCATGTCATTATAGAAGGAGGGTGAATAGCCTGATGAGTGTTTATATCAATGTTTTTTCTCCCACTTAATGAGCTGGGTTCACCCCCTGCAAATAAATTAGCTGATGAGACTTTAGAGTTGTTAGTGAGGCACAGAGTTTGAGGTTTTTTCCCTGCTCTTTCATTCCTTTGGTCTAAAAGTAAGTCTGACATACACAGTCAAAACACATACACACACGCACACAAATGTACACAATGTACCAGATGTCCAGCTGTTCACTGTCTTCATTAATCTGTTGCGAGCTGTTTTTTTTTTTTTTTTTTCTTAGACTTGTCCGCCACATTTTGTTTCTGCTCTTTGTTCCCTCCTTTCTCTTGGTCTTCATTTCCTCCACCTTCCTCCTGGCTCATGTTGAACCTCCTGCTGTGGTTGCCTCCAAACGCCATCCACCCACCGCCACTACCCCCATGCCTGCGAGACTTTGTCTCTCATTATCGGTCGTTACCGCACCCCAACCAACCTTCCCACCCAGCATGGTGTCGTAGCTTCAGTGCAGTATTGTCTCATTATCTTCCTAGACACCAGAGAAGCAGGGCAATATGGGACATTAGACACTCCCCCTCGGTTAGAGGCCCAAGGGCCACTGACAGAGCTGACAGGTGATTAAGACAGGCCAAAAGTCTTATCTGCCCTTATCAATGCAGCTAAAGTGGAAGCTGAACACTAACTCACACAGGTGCCTGTCTCATCTGCAACTTATTATTACTCTAAAATGAATGAGCAGTCAAAATAAATGAAAAGGGGTACAGTTCGTGATTAAAACTAGAATGACTGCAGAAAAACTAGACTGTTGAAGCTACATATACTACTCTATCTCAAAAAATTAGAAAATTGTGAAAAACTTTATTTTTTCCTAATTTAATTCAAAAGAGTAAACTTCAATATATTCTATATTCATAAAGTGAAATATTTCAACCCTTTTTGTTGTAACTGTGATGATTATGGCTTATAGCTCATGAAAATCAGAAATCTAGTATGTCAAATACTGAATATTTCATTTCAAGTCTGAGTAAACTACTATTCAAACAGTATAATCTTAATGTTTTTCATTACATGCTGCCACAATCATGGGGAAGATTGCTGATTAGAGAGTTGTCTAAGTGATGTTCATTGACGTGGAGGGTAAACCACAAAAGGTCATTGCTGAAAAGGCTGGCTGTTCACAGAATGCTGTATCGAAGCATATTAATGGAAAGCTGACTGGAAGGGAAAAGTGTGGTAGGAAAAGGCACACACAAGCAACAGGGATGACTGCAGCCTTGAGAGGATTGACAAGAAAAGTCGATTCCAGAACGTGGGAGAGCTTCACAAGGAGTGGACTGAGGCTTGTGTCAGTGCATCCAGATCCACCACGCATAGATGTCTTCAGGAAAGGAGCTACAACTGTTGCATTAATAATAAACAGTAAATAGTAAATGTTGCATTTCATTTGGAAATCAAGGTACCCGAGTCTGAAGGAAGAGTGGAGAGGCACTGAATCCAAGGTGTGTGTGAAGTTCAGTGTGAAGTTTCTGAGCCTGTGATAATTTGGGTTGCCATATCATCTGCTGCTGTTGGTGGTAGCTGGTCCACTGTGTTTTATCAAGTCCAAAGTCCACGCAGTGCCTACCAGGAGATTTTAGATACCTTAATGCTTCCATCTGCTGACAAGCTTTGTGGAGATCCCGATTTCTTTTTCCAGCAGGAGTTAGCACCTGCCCACAGTGCCAAACAACTACCAAATGGTTTGCAGACCGTGATATTACTGTGATTAATTGGCCAGCCAATTCGCCTGACCTCAACGTCAAGAGGAAGATGAGAAACACCCCACCCAAAAATACAGACGAGCTGAAAGTCACCATGAAATCAGCCTGGGCTTCAATAACACCTCAGCAGTGCCACAAGCTGGTCGCCTCCATGCCACGCCAACACACAGTAATCCATGGTAAAGGAGCCCCAGCCAAGTATTAAGTGTATAAATGGACATACTTTTTAGAAGTTGGACATTTCTGTATTATTCCAATAATTTGACATACTATACTTTGATTTTATTAAGCTATAAGCCAAAAATGGCTTGAAATATTTCACTTTAGGTATATTAATATAAGGTTTACATTTTTGAATTAAATTACATGATAGACAGATATCTAGCTAGCTAGATAGATAGATAGATAGATAGCAATGGCAGCAGTCTCCCCATGCAGAACAGTGTGTCCCATCAGAGAGCAAAACTGTTCAGGAATGGCTTAAAGAGCCCAAGACAAGAACCGCCCTCCAAACTCTGATCTCCAAAGGCAATTGAATATGCATAGAATGTGCTGATCCACAGAGGCCCCTCTCTGCGACCCAGAGAACCCAAAGCATCCATGTGTCCATGGGTTAGAGCTGTTTTGGGAGCAGGAGGGAGACCTACACCATAGGTGGTTTTGATATTGTGGTTGATTTGTGGTTGATCAGATTTGTTCAGATTGCCTGAAAGTTCCTTTCAAAAAGAGAAGGACAATAAAACAAGAAAAATTTGAAATACATGTGGCGCTTCACTGGATTTTATTGACTAACTCTTCAACAGTAGCTGCAGTGCTTTACTGCTGTGTTTGTGTTTAGTTGCTTAGTGATGTATTTGGTTTGTTTCTTTGTCTTTTTTGTTTGCTTGTTTGTTTTTTTTCAAAGCTCCAACCTCTACAAATTGCTATACTTATTCCCACAAATGAAATATTTCTACACAGCAACCAGCAAATTGAAAAGTGCATTGTTTACAAGAGGTAAGGCTAGCTTGACTTTGCTGCAAGCAGACTGATGTAAGGAGCAGATTTATCATGAGCTGACATGTATTACTGACATGCATGACACTGAATACATTTATCAGTTTCATTTCATATGAACAGATGGCGCTAAGGTTCACCAAGACGCAGTGTAACAGTGAGGTGTGTTGGACAAATATCTGAGATGAAATCATTTATATTATGTAGCTGAGTTTTGCAATAACCTGTGGTAATTTGTTTAAATTCTGTCTTTCCCCTCCTCTGTGCCACCTGCAGACCCTTCCAAAGATGCTATAGGTCCAAATTATCTAAAGAAAACTGTAGAATCATAAATAAATCTTTGCTTCATCCTCTTGATGTATGGCCATTGAAACACTTGGCTCTTCATCTCCTCCTTGAGTCATCTCTCCAAATTCCTTCTGTCTTCCCAGAGCTTCAAAAAGCAACACATAAAGTCCGTGTTGGGCCTGTTATTTATTTATTTTTTTTGGTTTCAGGATGGGGGTGGCGTGGCAGAGGAGCGGGGCTGGCGAGGACACAGCGCTGAGAAGAAGGAAGGGGGGGTTGTCTGTCCTAGGAGACAGATGGCGCGGGGGGCTGGTCCATGATGGGCTGGTGCTGGACAGGCTCCATGTGCTGTAGTGGGTAACTGGGGCCCAGGGTGGAACGTAGGCGGCACTCTGATCCTCAGCGCCACAGTATTCCTCAGGCACAGGAGTCCACTTCCCCCGCCCATCTGTTCCTTCCATCGCAGCTATGGCAAACGTTCCTGTACACACATGCAGGCACACAAAAATATACACAGGCGAGCATGCACACACATTCGCATTCACACAAATACGTCAGAGACTGCCCCCTGCTAATCGGCAGCTTTGGGTTCAGTTACAGTACACCATCAGTTCTTCCCCCAACATTCCCCATCCCCGTCTTACAAAATTAGCCTCCAGGTTTGAGTAGATCCCACCAGCTTCCGCTCCCATTTCATGTCACACAGAGTGTATCTGTTACTGAAACGTCAAGGTCTGTTGCTCGAGCGTTTGTGTGATACTACATAATATTAGACTACTCCCACACATGCTTGTTGATGACTACAACCTTTGCTGTAAAGTAATCCTGGCATTGGGGAATTAATTGCCTCTCTATCACCTGTGGGGAGGGGTTTAATGGCAGGGGAGAGCAAGTAAGACTGGGAGACAGAGGCCAGATGGGAAAAAAAGGGAAAAAAATGGTTTTAAACGGCAGAAAAACATGCTGCCATAAGGTCTGTAACGCATGCGGGACGATGATGTGTCACTGTGACTGATACATGTCCTCAGAGAATTTTTCACAAATCATAAATGTTTTCATAATCAGCCTGATAATAAACATGCTAACACATGTGCAGCAGATAATGACTTGAATGAGAAGCTGACATCAGAGTCGTGGTCAAAAAGGCCATTGGTAAGCCAAGGTCAGATGGAGGCGGAGTGCAAGATGTTTCTGTGTTTTAGCAAGCTGGAGGGCTTGTGATTATCAGGTGTTGCGCCATTTTTTTAGTCTGCACTCTGGGATGAATGAGCAGTGATATTGTGAGCAGTGAGTCATTTGTTAATTGTCTTCCTCTGGTTCTTCCTTTTACCAGATTGTGCTGTTTGGACAGCTGGGAAACACCCTTGAACAGGTTGTCACTATTATCGGTTCAACAAAGGCACACAGTCGCTTATGATCATGTTTATACGCACAGTGCAGGCAATTTGGAGTCCATGTGGCCTGTATGTGCTTTATTGGAAGAAAATAGAGCAGCTGGTGGAAATTCTCAAAGAGAAATTGCAAACTCCAAAAAGAAGGCCAAATAATTCAACTGTACGTTTGCTGTGAGTTGATACTACTGTAACCACCAGGCTACTTTGCACTGCTAATGTAACTACAGTTGCTGCCCTTACACGCAACCAAATCTACGCTTTCTTCTTAGCGTTTCTTTTCTCCTTTAAGACAAAAGGAAGCTGATACATTAGATGTGGTAAACAGCAGCCTGCATATCCACACAAATGAAATGTTTATCTATACCCAGATATAGAAAACATAATGGAAACCTAGTGTTGCGTGTTAATTTGAGAAACAATAAACTCTTCCTCTTCCTCACTCTCTGCCGCTATTGTTTGTCTTCTAAGTGAAGCAGAATTTTCATGGACTTTCTGTTTTTACGTTACACACAACATGTACATCATGATTTATCTAACAAAGCTGTATCCATTCAGATTTTTCTTTTTATTCATAACAAACAAGGTGATAGAAAAGCACTCATTCACATGCTAAAACATAGCGTGACAGTAAAACAAGAGGAAAAAGAGTGACAAACTCTTGAAACTGAATATCTTTTTTAAATAACTCATCCAAAGTTTGGCTAATCGTAGCTACCATATGCTGTTGATCGTACCCAAATACTGTGGAAATGCCAAAAATTACACTTCCGTGAATGCCCAGTAGAGGGTTGCTCCAAAAGCACCCTCTAAAATGCCTACCTTTATAGACCAAACTGTTTTAGCCTTTATAGATAATTTCCTCTTAAATGGAAACTAGTTTAGGGTTCTGTATCATTAGGTGCATGGTCACTGTGAATGACAGATGGATGCTGTTTTATGTTGTTTAGCATTTGGTTTTACTAAAAGACACTCTAAGGAGCTGGCTGTTTGTTTATTCAACAGCTAAGATTAGAATCCCATTTAATGCATCCCAGTGGACTGTAGCTGCACCTCGCTAACCAAGCAAGCTAGCTGATAGCTACCCTCTTGTCCAAACCAAAGCATCAGTGATGTCACCCAGCTCATGATCCATCACTATTCACAGGTTATTGTAATGTGTGAAGTAAAGAAATAAAGTTACAAGGTTTTTTTTGTCATTGGTTGGCCGTATTGCACAAACTAATGAGAATTAAAATCCTCTGGGAAGTCAAGGAGGCTCGGAAACAGTCATATCCATGACAAATTAATGTCATTTCACTGAAATCTGGCCAATACTCTAGGAGGAGTAGCAATTCTTGTGAAAATGGAAAAGTGCTCATAAAACAACAAATATGACCTTGATCTTGAGCACAATTTGAGTGAAGAACAATTAGGTGATCACTGTGTGCAAGTTTCACTAAAATCTGACCAATACACCAGGAGGAGTAATTCGTGTGGAGGGATGAACAGACGGACGACAGAGGCCTCGCCATCGCATAAAAATCATGATGGCAAAAATAAATAAATAAATAAAGAGTAATGATACCAT
Organism: Paratilapia polleni; assembly: GCA_015106735.1. Classification (NCBI taxonomy): domain Eukaryota; kingdom Metazoa; phylum Chordata; class Actinopteri; order Cichliformes; family Cichlidae; genus Paratilapia; species Paratilapia polleni. The sequence goes on from VUQI01027124.1 coordinate 33,936, forward strand.
GATTTATTCATCATATTATATAGTGCTAATTAGCCTTTAACTCTTCATGTAATCTTTAAATAGCTTCATACACATGAGCCAATTACATATAATGTATATAGTATATATGAACCAACATGTATGACATTCCACTGAGCGCTGGGCCTGACATGCTTTTAGAGAGAGGCTCTTAGCCAGCTGTCTGAATGCCAGTTAGGGAAACATTAGACCTTAAATATTAATGCTGTAATATGGCATTGTTGGAATGCTTACTGAGCTGTGGGCTCCAGGCCTGCTGGGTTATTTGTCACACTCCAGAAAGCTCACAGCAGCCAGAAGAGAAACCTCCATGGTAGGAGCTTACTCTACCTTTTGTACCTAGAACACTGGAATAATTTTGCTGCTTTATTGATTTTTTTTAACAATTATTTGTATATCCCAAGATAAGGCTTTAATGTTCTCTGCCTTCCACAACTTCGCTTCTGGACTAATACCACATTTGTCAATACTTCATAGTTATCTTTTTTTAAGTACTAAACTCAACCAAAACAAACTCTAATGAAATGTTTGGCTTTAGACCAAATCAAATGGAGATTTGCACATCAAAAACAGGTACAAATTGCATTACACTCAATAGTCAAAGCAGCCCTCCCCTCCTCTTTCTCTCCTGTGTGAATCTTCTAGCAACAGATGGCCAATGGAGAAATCAGCAACACATTTATTTTCTGTGTCCTTTATTTTAACAAAAATGTGTCATAATTGGATGGCTACCCAAACACACATATTTTAGTGTATATTGATTCTGTTCCAGCTGAGATATTTTCATCTGACATCATTCAAAGAACTAGGCAAGGCTTTGGGAGTAAGTCACTTTTTAATAACAACTCTTTTATAACATTTAGTCTTTTTGAAATCCAAATATGCATAAAATATCATGCACAGTCACCACGCTCACAGAAAAGACAGACACTGCTTGTAATGTATTAAGTTAACTTTGGAGATGCCCTATAGTGCTTAAGTTGAGACTGGCAATAATGCATTAAACTCGGCAGGGTGTGAGAAGATGAAATGAGGAAAGATACATTAACCGCTAGAGTTTAATCTCGTAGAAAGAGTGAGATCAGTTTGGCATGTATATGCATGTGTGCAATTGTCTCAGTGTGTATTTGCAACTGAGGTTATGGTGGAGCTCGACATCTGCCTAATTGGATATGTAAAGAAAGGCAAATGTAAAATCCCTGATAGGATACTGGCACAAGCTTGCACCTCGGAAGGAGGTGCTGCAGATAGCGTGGAAAGGTCGGGGACACGGGTGGTGGGGTTGAGATGGGGGGGTGCTTGTGGTGAGAGGGGGAGGGGTCACTGATGCAAATTCCATCGATCGCAGGCTTCGTGACAAGTGTTCAGTGATTTCCTGTCCCTGGCAGAAATATTGTGCTTGTTAATCCATTTGAGTCAGAGCAGCAAGAGGGCTCAGTAAAAGAGGCAAAGTCTGTCCCTGTGTGTGTGCTGATTGGGTGTGTGTGTGGGGGTGAGGTGAGGGGGCTGGGGGTGGGGGTCAACGCAAACAGGATGCTAATGAGCCTGCACTAATCAATGTGTGCTTAATCAGCTATTCAGCTCTGAGTGGCCACAGGAAGGCTGGAGGAGCCGAGGGAGCGGCGAGAGAGTGTTGGGAGGAGTTCATGAGAAAGTGCAGGCCCAACCTCTGATTCACTGCCTTTGTTGAGAACATTGGTTCTCAGGAACTCCTTGGTGAATGCAGATTGGCTTTCCTTCAGACAGTGGAGCAGTCAGTGAGCTGTTAAGTTTATGAATCAGCAGAGCTCCTGATTCACACCCCTTTTAGAGAAAATAATTTAATGATACACAGTGTAAACGATGGTGATATGATTCATGTGAACTGAAGGCATATAAATAAAATATTATCTAATATGTGTTTGCGTGTGTATGCACATGCATTCATGGTCTGTATGTGCAATTTTGTGGTTTCTTTGTGCCTGGCATTGCTAATTATTTTATGTGGAACTTCAGGAAGGAGCTGCTGGTGCATGTGAAACAGAGAGGAAGTCCTCTCCTTGCTTCCGACACACACCCACCCACACACGTGTACACACATTATCACCTAGTAACACACGCTATTGCTTACGAACACACATCGCATATGTCTGACCCTTAGCTGACCCCTGACCTCCTAAGCTGTTCCTCAAAACTGATTCTGGGGTCACTATCACTCTCATCTTCACTGAGGGAATGACCCTGACTGTCCGATCACGTTCTTTCCTCCCATAAAAAGCTCTTGTGTCCTTTTCCTGTAAGATAGTATACGTAAGTTCATGTAAGTGCATGGTTTGATGACTTATACATCCCATCACTCAGTGCTCTTAAATGTTAACATAGGGGTTCTCCTGGGGATCCCAGTCCCTGCTCCAAACACCTAAAACAAACAGTCCCCAAGACCAGACTAGAGAACCACTGCACTAGAATTATTGCCCTAAGAACAGTGGTATAACTGCATAATGTTGCCCTGAGGCAATAAATGAAAATGAAATCAAAATCTATCTTTAAACAATCAAATATACTTCTTTAGATATTCATGCACATGCACACATTTTTACTAAATATGTATAAAAATGATATTAATCTTACCAGCTGTTGGCGCTGCGTCCATGCTGCTTTGGCCTCTGAAAGGATTCCTCCACCCTCGGGTCAAAGATCAAACCCTCTTCTTCTCCTCATTGCATTGCGCATAGTGACATGTCTTGTGTCATTACATTTTTTTTTTAATTAAATAAAATTTGAAAGGGATGGTGTAATAATAACCAAAAATGTGATTTATTGCCTGAAGGCAACACCATGCTATGGAGAGTTAGGAGGAATGTATTTCTTTACAAATTACACCTCATCATATGCATTGCCTCGGGCGTTAATATAATTATTTGTTTTTTTGCACTTTGTGTCTTGCCTTGACCTGCCTCAGAGAACAGTGCAAGAAATGTGTTAACGTGTCAAACTACCGTAGGCTTAGCACTCAACTGGCCTCAGTTACCTTTAAGGTTAGGTTACAGTGAAGAGTGAAAACAGCATCAGATTTCCTACTTGAGATTCCTTGATTTAATCCCAAACCTTCTACCAGGTGGCCATAGAGTTTTAAAGCAGAAAGGATAACTGTGTTTGCTGTGAATAGCTTACTATTGAAGGTAATGCTAGCTCCATTAATTGGTTGAAATGCTTTACATTTCAACATTTTTCCATTTTAACAATATGGGCTTTTAGGATGAAGAATAAGCAACATGTTTGGCAAACACAAGTTCATTAACGAGGTGCTTGTTGGTAATTTATTGCTCCCACGTGGCACTTTGCTCTTTATTTGGTTTTGGAAAGGCTATAAAAAATACACCACCCTCTAAACTTTTAAAACACAGAGCATTGCTCTTAGCAAATTAAAAGTAAAGTAAATTGCCTGTTTTTGTGCTATTATTGCATGAGTAAGCCAGCCAGCTGACCAAAAGAACATAACAATAATAACTAGCAAAAGTAATTTTTATTTATTTTCTTTTTTGTAATTACACACACAAAATAACAGTGACGCATGTTTTTATGCTGGCAGTGATAGAAAAAAAAAGTTAAACATAATGAATGCTACAGCAAGTGCTGAGCATTTAAAGAAATGCTTAAAATATGCTAACCAGCCATCCATCCATTTTCTTAATCGATTACCCAATTCAGACTTGTTTGTTTAATGTAGTAAAGTGAGCTTTCACTTTTAAGCCTTCTGCCTGGACTGATACCAGTTTGATACCTAGTTCCCTAGTTAGCAAACTGTTGCTACAGTTGGTGCTGTAAAGCTAAAATGTGGAGCAGATTGGATGGTTTCCCAGAGACAGCATATCAACTCCAGACAATGATACAACTGTTTGAGGTCTCACCGGCGTTAGAAAGTTCTTAAGACCTTCTGCTCTTCGGCTGTTTTCTCCTCACGCATCTCTTCTACTTGACGATGCACTTAAGTTGTGGAGTTTAGCAGATTAGTGCCAGATTTCCTGTCCCTCCTCCACCTGTCCTGTGTATGAGCATAAACGCCCCCTGTTGCTCACTGAGTGGAATAGTGATGTTTGGATCCATCTGAGCTTCTTTTACAGAGCCAGGGCTTTGTACAAACACCAGAATCTTTTTTTTTTTTCTTTGAATACTCAGAATGGACTGCTAGCGGACCTTAAGGATTGCTGAATTTGAAAAATATTGGAGAAGAAATGCTTAGTCCACATTTAAGTACTTGTTCATGCAATCACATTGTTCCAGTGATCATTTATTCATTTTAAAAGGTTGCACGGGTCTTTTCATGCACTTGTATTCCCATGAATAGGTGCCTATCATAAAGAATTAATAATATAGTTCTTTTGTTTACACACCTTCATTATTTAACCCTCTCCCACAGGACATTTTCTCAGCTTTTATTTTTCTTTTTTCCAGCATGCTGGTTTCAAGAGTTCTGCATTAATCCTGTTCTTTACCCACTCAGAAAAAGGCCACAACTCAATCAGTCTCCCGTCCTCCGGAACAGCAGCCTTTAAAAAATGACTCTATACCCTGAGTTGACAGCCCAAAGATGGGAAGAGAGGAATTAATCTCAGAAAAACCCGGAATAAAAAATAAGGAGGGGAAAGGGAGAGGGTAA
>VUQI01027124.1:38612-55855 GCA_015106735.1 Paratilapia polleni
AGAGGGGGAAAGGGGGGGGGAAAAAAAAAAAAAAAAAAAAAAAAAAGGCTGGGGAGGGTACAGAAACTAGCTGCGCATTTGGTGAATGTAGGGGCAGCTGGGGTACACTTAAAAATTGTACACAAATTCTGCAACACGCAGTATAGATGTGTACACACACACATATACACACACAGAGGCCATGTGTAAAGAGGAGGGGTGGGAGGGAGAGGGAGCAGGGATCAATCCATATTTAGGTCTAATCTGTATCGCCCTGGGCTGCTGCAAACACAGAGTTTTAGGGGACTTTATGAAGTCTTGTCAACATGTTGTCATTCCAACTGGAGCTGGCCCAGGAAAACAGGGCCACTGCGTTGGCTGTTAATATTCTATAACAGACCAGGCCAGATTAACCAAAAGACACATTATTTGGCTACCTTGACACAAGGGTGTGAACTGAGGGCAACAATTGTGTGCAGGGTGAAGATGCGCTTAAATAGTTAGAAGCGAGCAAGCGACGAAGTGCTCATTCCTAGCAGTGGCTAATGTTGATACTGTCATGGAGTGTGTTTGCACTGGTGTGCGAACTGTATCAGAATTTTGGATGGAGAACAGAGGCAAACAGGGAGGCAGATTTCGAGGGGGATAAATGGAGAGAAAGAGAGATTGCAAAGGACCATGCCAGAATCTCAAGGCTTTGGAGGATAGCATCTCTCTGAGGCCATCCATTGTGAATCATGGATGCCAGTAAATTTATCACATCACTGCATACAACACTCCTCATTTTATTTCATTGCTCCTCTTGATCATTCATACCATTCATCCTGTGAGACAGCGGCATCTACAGGGTGATGTCCATTTGATTTACTGCTCTGAAAAATATGCATTAACATACCTAACAGTTGTCACATACTAAATCCGTGAGTGTAATTTAAACACCTCAAGTCTGATGGCGTGTCATGCGGCTTATGCTAGGGAATATTTGATAAGGCTACATCATTACAAACTCCCCTATCTATCTATGTATCTGTTCGCGTAAATGAGCAATGGCTCTCATTTGAGCAGGAAAGCCGAGCTGTCATTAGTCTGTCTCCATATACACCCACCAGCTCTAATGATGCAAAAACATGCCTGGTTATGCTTGAGCACGAGCTGTTTGAAGAGCATGAAAAAAAAAAAAGAAATAAAAAGATTTGAAGAAAGATGGATGTAGCAACGTGTATGTCCTCAGGTGGAGACAGTATTTCACCATAGAGAGATGGGGGAGAATGATGGGATCTTTGCATTGGGTGGGGATACGTGCGTGTGTGGATTTGCGCGTGCGCCCGTGTTCTGGTTTTATTTTCTTTTTAAAGGGGAATGGGCTTTTAACATGCAACTCAGAATCTGTCTGTCTGTCAACCACTCTTTGATGTCCTGCCGCCTTTGAGAGGGCTTGGGTATCATTAAGCACTTCCAATGAGTCCCACGTAGAAAGATGACTGGATCCCTAAAGTTTTTCATCATCAATAAAAAGGAGTCTGCCTCTCCTCTAACTGGGAACTTCAATCAACTTTAATTCATTTATTTGTCCATAAATAACCTGCCTGTGATTAGTCAAATGATATTCTTTTAGCATTGTTAGAAAAACCTGTCGCTGCCCTCATTTTCTTTTTCCAGAGCTGTTTCATCACAGCAAGGTCTGGTATGTGGTTTATAATGACGTGCAGGTCCGGTCGTGTGGAAGTGTTATGAGGCTAATATGTGGAGAGTTAATATATGCCTGTCACCAGTAAAGAAGAGCACGAGCGCGCCAGAGTGCACTGCATGCTGAATCTGAACGAGGGGAAAGACATTAAATATTCTTTTTGATTGCATATCCAGCTGCATATTCTCACAGAGGGATTTTGCTTTTAACTGAATGTGCTGTACACAAGCACTTTGCAGTTTAACAAATATTTTTCCCCTGGCAATGTCTCAGCCCACCGGTGGTTTAGTACTTAATCCTTCTCAACAAATCCAACTACTAGCTCTACTCAGGGGTGGGCGGGGAGCTGCCATCTCTACAAAGGGAATTATTGACATTATTAAGTTATCTGTTTACACTAGAAAAAAACATTTTGTATTATAAACAAATGTATAAATTCAATCCCTATAAGCCCTTTGTAGGCTATATAACTTAGCTCATAATGATGAAAGTGACCTTCCTCTGGAGACTTGGGTGGGCAGGTTTTACTAGCATAGCTGGGAATACTTAAGGGAATACTAATGTTAGTTGAAGCAACATCTTAGGCCTGCTCATAGTCGTTCTTACCCCAGGTCTCCCACCAGCATCCATGGCCCTTTTGAAAAAGCCTGTCTTCTCATCTCTGGCTCTGTTCTAAAAACTCATTAGGACCAGAGATCAAAGAGTAGGGCAGCTAGCCTGTGAACTGGACACTGTGGGCTATTTCCATCTATTTATCACTCATACGGCTATTTTGGCCCTCACTGGAGGTGATCTGCATCCAAATCGCACCACAACTTTCCTCTGTAATCATGCCATTTTGGTGACAGCCATCCACAGCTGCGCAGATCGAGTTCTCCGAACTGAATGCCTGCATCCAACAAATGCTGGGCTGCATCTGAAATGCTTATTCACAACTTCATGTAACAAACAGCTTTAACCTTTTCCATACTAGAAGAAAACCTAGAACAGTGCACAGAATCATATTGTAGTTACGGACAAAGCAAAAATTGGCCTTTCACCTGAATGACCATCCAGTAGGTTGTTTGTCGCTGTACCCTTTGGATATGACCACCTGCAAGCACATGTATCAACATTTTTTCACCTCTTGTGGGTGAGATTTAGGGAAAGATCAAGTTATGGGTTAAAACAGAGGACCTTTTTGTCCCTTGCCTCTATCCACAGCAACATACTCCCCAAGTCTTGTATCATGAAATAGCATATGAATAAAATGGCAAGTCATCTTACATTTTATCACTACAAATTTCAAATTTCTTACTTTCTGGGTGCCATTTAACACCACAAATGACATGTGAAATGTGTAGACGTGATGCCTCCCTAACATGGACTTTGTAGCTCTATAACTATGTCAGCTCAATTCCTCTTCTCTTCCCTGCATATTCACATTGTAGTTGTCAGTTTGTACCTTATTTATTTTTTTCTTATCCTTTGTAATTGAATTTCTCAGTAGTCGGTGGTTTTTAAAGTTGATTCAATTAATGCCAAGCCCATTAGATTGTTAAACTGCCTTCTGCAACATTAGTGACATTAACATTGCATGATTTGGTTAAGGTGATCTCATTTACTGGGATAGTAATGTACTCAGTTTGATTCAGATTGCTGACATTTTACTTGTCATTCCCCTCTCTCCTTCCCTCACTACTTTATGTCTGTATTTCCATTGTGCAAAAAAGAAAGTACAATGCATTTCATGCTTCAAAAATACTGGACCGACACAAACCTAATAGACTTACCATAATGCAGTAGTCCTGTCATTAGGCTCTCCCTGCCTGGATTTCTTTCAAACACAAACTCAGCATCCTCAGTTTGTGTTAAAAATCTCTCTAACACTCTCCCTAATGATATAAACGTGATGACATTGACAGGGTTATTTTCTTGAACCTGACAAAGTCCCTACAGAGCCGCTAAACCCATAAATGACTAATGAATATATTTAGCTTGTTAAGGAAAACTCTCCAAAGAATTTTTTCTTTTAGAGGTGGAAACACAAAATTTGCTGTGGAAACTGCCAAAACACGTGGACAGTTTTTTTGTTTGTTTTTTTAAATTAAGATGTGTTACATATTTATCATGCCTTAAAGGGTTACTCATTTCACAAAAGCATTATGGAGTTGAGGGGTCTTATGATCACATGCTAAAAGGAAAAGAAAAGCATGCATTCAATGGCCAGATTGACCCAAGTAAGAATTAATTATCCAATTTACATTTATGGAGAAATAATAAATGTATCTCTATGACTATAGGTTTCCATGCATTTCATGAATGAATTAATGAATTTATATAATTCCTCTATAGGCAATAATGAATTAAGACACAGCTATTTTCACAAACTGATCTCAGTATGTCGTGTGATCTGTCTGTGACATTTCCCCTTGATTTCCACAGTGAGTTTGGCCTTCCCACTTGCTTTTTAGCCGTATCCGCTTTGTGGACGTTATTTACCTCCGCCTGAAACTGGATTCCAAGTGGGTAATTTGATCAGCTGAAAATGACAAAGGCAGCACAAACAATACACTTCCTGTCCCAGCCTGTTTCCTGCTTTGTCAACTGCAGACAATCACACCAGCAAACACACATGAGCTTAAGCACACATTCGTTCAATGAATGACCTCAGACAGCCCAGAGCAGGTGATGAGCAGGACAAGCAGACCATCTGTCTGCTTTTATAATTGTTTAACTATGACGTTGTACCACGTGAATGAGCACAGTGAAGAAAAGTGCTGCTATCTTGTCCCTGAGTGCACAAGCTCAGGAATACAGGAAGTTGCAGGATTTATAATCTTAAATTGTTTCCATACTTTGGGGTTTACACTTTCTGTTTCACACCAAACAAGTACAGAAGTTTGAGAATATACACAAAACAGGATTATAAAGAGAGATAGTCTGTACTGTGCGAGCCATAAGAGAGGGTGTGTGATAGACAGCATCACACCGTAGTGACCTCTCTACACATATTATACATTATAGATTCCATGCCTGCACTTCACAAGCACATGCATTCATACATCTCCTCTCCTTTATGCCATAAACATACCAAAACAATCCAGGAGCAAGTGTTTTTGCTCTCAAAAGCTGTCCAAGTATTTCTGTCACTGAAGGCCTGTCTCAGTCTTCTCTGCCTCTGCGTTGCAGTCTATGCTTGTACCTTTCTTCTTTTAAAGAAGCTGCAGATTTACTGTATACTTCAGAGAGACTGAGGCAGCGTGTCAGAAAGAAGGGACACAAAAAGGCAGTGACTATGTGTCTATCTGATTTGGTGCATGTTTGTGTGCGTCAGGCACTTGTGTACTAGCCTGCATTGTTTCTTTGCAGAATTTGTTTGGTTTTTTTTGCCATTTAAATACACGCTCATATCCATCACAATGCTTGAGCTGAGGAGCTGAGGGGCTCCGGGGTTCCAGGTCGCTATCTTCGCAGCGTGCAGAGCAAACTAGGTTACTGTGTACATAAAAAAGTTGACTGCTGCACATCAGAGCTAAAGCAGCCTGAACAACCCAATGGCTGTCATTGGAGCTCAACAGATGTAGCTTCCTTCACTAAATCAGTTCTTGGAAAGTTGTCAACACAGCTCTGCCAGAACTGCCTCTCTTCTTCTTGTCGGTTATAGTTGCCTTTTTTTCTCTTTGCCTCGGTGTTTAGTGTTTGCTGACTGACTGTGGGAGAAATAATGAGGAAGGTGTTCTTTCTTTTTGTCCCCGTGTCCATGTCCTCCTTTTCATTGCAACACAAAATCATACTTCATAGGATTATTATACACCGTGTTTGAGTAGCTTAAGTGTCTATGTGCATGGTTTGTGTGTGTATGGGGGTTTGTAAATCACCTGCTTTTAAGAACCCCATTACAAGATGGGAGTATCTCACTGGGGTTAATGAGGTCAGCATATTTACATGTAATCCTTATGAGCCAAAAGTTTGCATCCTTAATGAAGTCACAGCCAGGTGAGCGGAGCTTCTTAGCTCACAACCAGAGCTGTGTGCCTGAGAAGCTCCGCCTACTGTCTACTACTGTGTACTCCACCTGTCTGAGGAGCAGCCAATCAGAAGAAATTTGGCTTAAATCGGCTTGCTTCAGACAGTGGATGAACTGAAAGGTTGACTAGAGGATAATTTTGAACTGTAAATTATGTAACTCCAGTAGTTACTTTTACCCTGGGCTTGCATTCATCAAGTCCTGAGGGAAACTTTCTGCTCTTTAGCTTCATTAGCTGGCCGTTAACTTTATCTTTCTGCTCTTTGGTGCTGGGCAGGTAGTATACAATGGGGTTATCTGAGATTTTTCTCTTAAAACAGCTGCTTTTTACAGCTGGAATGATGAAATTTTAATAAATGTAGTGAGAGTGCACCAAAACAATAAAGTTGGGGCCATAAAACCTAAGCAGTTAAACAGAGTTGAAAAACTGTGAAAAGCTCAATAACATTTGAGTGGGTTTTTTTCCCACAGTATATACCAGGTCTGGACCTCTAATGTATTAAACATTTTGAGTGCTTTTCACCCAACTGAGCGCAGGGCAGACTAACATGATATGGTGGCATCGAGTAGAAGTAAAACAACAGAAAATACTTAGGTTCTGCCTGTGGTAGGATTTTGTTCATATTTGAATGTCCAGTGTAAAAAAAAATAACTCTGCTGTGATCTTTCTTTTTTTTTTAATTATAAATAAATCTTATGTCAACAGGTTAGTAATGGGTGAAATGCATAGACACAGGCATATAAATTCTGTTGTGTTAAAAAAACATCAACAAAGTAGAGCTCAAAATGTGATTTAACCTCTAGGAATCAATGACAATGACATTCAGTAGGTGACCTCACTGCTACAAGGTCCCAGGGTTGATCTACAGCAACTAGTGCATTCTGTGTTTGTTCTCCCTCTGTTCATATGGGTTTCTTCTAGATATCCTGGCTTCTTCCCACAGCCCACAGACACAGAATCAGGTGGATTAGAGATTCTAAATTTCCCACAGGAAAGAATGGGAGCGTGTGTGTTTATCTGTCAATCTGTGTTAGCTCTGTGATAGACTGGCAACATGTCGAGGGCTTTCCCTGCCTTCTGTGGTATGTGCTGGTATAGGATATAACCCTGCTCCATTATTAGCCTGAAAGAAAATATGCAAGGAAATACTGAGACTTCCCATGAGAGGTAACATTTGTGTTTAAGTAAGTGAGTTAAACATTAACTGGATGTATGCATGTGTGTGTTTGCATGTGTTTGTAAGTAGGACGGTTCTACATTAATAGTGGCCTGTTACATTGTATTGCTGATGGAGAGACAGCAATTAGGCCTGACCAAACTTTTTTTCACAGCTAGTGTTACTGTTTTGTATAAATAATAATTCAGCTCTGTCAAACGTTGATCTTGGACTGCCGCTTCCAATTTCAATTTTTTAATCATAACAAATAGAAAGCAACATATTTCCCCAAACCTTTAATTCTTATTTAATACTCATGAAGCTGTTGCCATCATCCAGGATTTAGGTTTTCCCGTCTGTAACCACAAATACCATGCAACTCATAATCATAGTGTAAATGTGCCACTTACTGCATGGAATTGGGACATTACTGTGAGTGTATTGCAGGCAGGACAATCAACACATCCCTTTGACCATGTATACTTTGCATATAAACAATCAACTTAAACTGCTCTCCTGTGCTTTCCATCAAAGGCAAAGCTAAATTTAGCTTTAGCTTCATGCACTGGTGCTTGAAAGTTTGTAAACTCATTTGAATTATCTATATTCTGCATAAATATGCATGGAGAGCTTTTAACACAAGCCCTAAATGTAGATCAGGAGAACGTAATAATATAATAACAGGAGACTCTGGTCACTGGTCACCTATTTATCGAGGAAAATGTGAAGCGTAAAAGTATGTCAACTATAGTTTTCAGTATCTGGTGTGATCCCTCGTAGCGATAACTGCAACTAAATGTTTCTGGTCACTGTTAGTCAGTCCTGCACATCGGCTTGGAAGACTTTTAGCCCATTTCTCTGTATAGAACAGTCTCTGCCACTTTAGATCATTCCACAAGACTTCTACTGGAAGAAGGTCAAAATTTTTACTTTGCTTTTCCTAAATATTTTTTATTTTTCTTTGACCATCTTTGGTAGAGCACTTTAGGTCCTGACAGTTGTTGTCTTGGTGCGTGACTCACTTTTGCGTGGACAAATGTCCTAACATTTTCCCTTAAATATCAATGGTATAATGAATAATTAATTGTTCTGTCAATGATTATTATTATCTTATTCTTATTTTGTAATACATTTCTCCAAACAAAGCATGTTTTAGTTCAACTAAAAAGTTCCATCGAGGTCTCATCCCTCCACAAAACATCGCTCAAACGTGTCCATGTGATCTTTAGCAAACTATAGACAAACAGCAATGTGCAGCCACTCTTGGCGAGGGTAGCAGTGCTCTTAAATTTCCATTATTTGTACACAGTCTGTCTGACTGGATTAATAGAGTGCAAGCTCTTCAGAAAAGATTCTGTAACCTTTTCCAGCCTGATGAGCATCAACAAATAGAGCAAAGCCTGTGAGGTAGTTCAGGCAGGCAACCTGAGCTGCACTGCAGCGAATATGTCTCACACTCCTCCTCACATGTACCAAACACATTCTCCCTCTGACATGTCAGTACCACTGCTGCCCTTCATTGCTGCCTGCTCTTTCAGCACCTTCACCACCTGGGAATCCACCTGTAGGCTCTGGGGGGATGTTTACACCTCACTCCCCAGTTTCTATGTGCGTCACATTTGCAGGGAGTGATGAACTTGGAGTCTGCTGATGTAATAAGACTTTGACAGATCCCTGCTCTTGAAGCAAAAATAGGCCGCATACTCACACCTGTTTGTGATACCACTCATTGGAAACACCTGACTCTAATTTCACCTTCCCATACTTTTGCCCCATACTTCCCCATGCTTCCCATACTCTTCAGGCTTTTAGTAACCACAGTAACCACCTCACGCAGGAGCTGATATGTACTGTGATACCTACAGACCAGTCTGTCCGACTCCGCACCTAGTTTATAATAAGTGTTGCTGTGAAAACTAGGCTGGACCAGCATGAATAGACATTGATGCATCCTGCTCAACTGCTATATCCACTGATAACACCTGCCAGTGTTCAGTTGATCAGCATTATGCACTGAATTAGTGTGATGACTTATGTGAAGAGGCAGTCATGCAAATGGCAGCTTTTCAACTTAAAACACACAAAAATGGGTGCATGATGAAATTTAAATGTTACAAAGACCCTAAATCTTCAACATAAGTTACGTTTACAGGATAGTACTTAAAGAAAGATAAACAAAAGTGTGATAGAGTGCTATTAGATAAGACGTGCAATTGAAAAAATGCTTGGCATCACTGAAGCATATCCTCAGACACCCATTAAATGTCTCTCACCTGCTGAGCAAAATAAAGGAAAGGATAAACGTTGACATTTAGCCTTCTAAAGTAGAAAGTATGAGAAGGAAAGAAGGCCAAGGCTTACTGCTAAGATGATAATCTGAAGAACTGTAATTGTTCTCTGCATCACAGAGTTGGTCGGCACACCTGACCTCTTTGTGCTTTCACACTAGGAGCTGTGAGCTCACCTCTCAGGCTGAGGGCCGTCCACAGTCCCCAGGGACTCCAGCAACTAACGAAGGTGCGAGAAAGGGAGTGGTCAAGTCTCGCTGTGCACCCCTGTGGCCATTCTCATTTCATGCTCTTTGGCCCTCTTTACCCTAGCCTTGGAGTTAAATGTCAATCAGGAGCACTGGAAGGCCTGGCGCAGAGGGATAGAGGGTCCCACCTCGAAGATAGGTCGACCCCGCCATTTAAAAGTGCCATGGGAAATAGAGAGAGGAGGGAGAGTTTAGACAGTAAGACCTTCACTGCCATAGTGACAGGACGGAGTGATCTTGAAAGGCAAGCAGCTGTGCTTTCTAAGAGCCAGGGCCGCTGCCCTGTGGAGCTCTAAAGAGCAGCCAGACAATGCCTGTCTCAGCACATAAATAATTTCTGCGTGTTAGAGTGCAGATGCATCGACGAATGTTTAAACACAGTTACTATATACTTGTGAGTGTGTGTGTCTGAGATACTGTGGAAAACACTTCTAAATACTGAGTCTTAATATCCAGTTTTAGTGAATACTGAAAAAGAGTGTGCAGCACTGTTTGTTTTTCCATGACGCCTGTCGACGAACGATTTTCCCTAACCTTGTCAACATGTCTCAGTGTGTTTGTTTGTGGCAGTGACAGACGGTTCTATTCTCATGCAGTATTGAGTATGTTATGACCTAGACATCTTGTCCTCTTCATCCGATGCCTCTCCATCTTCAGTCTCCACCTACTTGCGTCTAACCCCCACATTGATTCCCGCGTCTGTCCATCTTAATTCTACCATGAAAAGCTCTCTTGAAAAATCACTCCACTGTATGTTAACAAAGGTCCAAAGATAGAGGACCCAGATTGTTGTCAAGGTATTTTTCCCTCCTTCTCAATTAAAATGCATTCAGTCACTTAAGCCTCGCTGATCCCCTCCCTTTTTCTCCAACTCTCAGATGTGAGGCAGACAGAAGGGCCTGACCGCTGGCCAAGGTTAACCGAGCCTTAAACTGTGTTTGAGCTCTGCACTGCACGCCCACCACCACAAAGATCAAACACCGTCTCCCGGCTCTCACTGACAACTCTCAGCTAACAAAACTCTCTTGCCTCTCCTTTCTTTGCACTGTCTACCATGAACCGTATCCAGCACACAGCAGACCTGATCTTACTGCAAGCCCAGTGTGAAATTTCCCAGTGTGAACCAGTATAAACCTTCCCACATTCATCAAAGATTTCGATCCTGAATATCTGAGTGTGGTAATTGATTAACCTGCTTGCTAGTTCATCCTTCTGTTTTCTTTCAGGGGAGTGGTTATCACTTAAGCAGTGGTATGGATATTTTTTAAAGTATATGGCAACTTATTAAGATAATCATACAATTTTATATATTTTTTGACATTTTCTTATTGGTTTTGTTATTATTTAAACTCCTGCCATCAGCTCAACTTTAACAGTGAAGCTCGTCAAAGCTTTATTATTGCAATGTCAGATTCTATGGCATTACGTTTCACTGGCACTCCCGCAAGCTGCAGATACATTACTAGAAGTAAACCACTACAGGGGCATAAGGCTGAGCTCTAGGTTACAAAAATGATCAGCAGTCCATGAGCACCACTCTGTGGCACAAAGTGGCATGACTCAGTGTGCTTGGTTTGCACTCTGCTATGCAGCCAATAGATAGCAGCAAAGGGCTGCACTGACACTTATGTCACATGTAATGACAAAATTGAAAATCATATGAAAAACATTGACAAATGGCAGTCATATGACAAAATGTAAGCGATCACATGTAGAACGCATCCATTAGTACAAATCCTCTAGTTATTACTGTGTATAAACTCCTTTGCGTCTCATTTGTAGAGCTAGCAATCAGTTGTCATTCATGACAGAAAGTTTTAGGCTGCCTTGTGAAGCCAAAATTTCAAGCCCAAATTGAATGTGGCCATTAGATGAGACAGCTGCTTGGGTGATTCTGTGAGAGACTGGATGTAGGCTGTCAAGAAATACCAAGACACTCCAAAAGAATCCAACTCTGATTGCGCTGCGAGGCCTGTCCTGCCCTGACAAGTCTTCCGCTTGGCAATTCATTTTCTTCCTTCTGTGACTTTATCATAGCCTTAGGGAAGGTATTCCACTCCTTCCCATCCTCCACACTTGCCCACACACCTCTCCCAAGAACAAACACACAAAGCAAGCACTTTGCACTTCTTATATGGGTGTGGTTTCTGCTGTGCAAGCAAGAGCACAAGGGAGCAGGCATAATGACAGCCAGTGTAAATATGAATCCTTGATACTCAAGGCCTTTCTTTGATAACTGATTAAATACAACTGATGATGAGGCAAGCTGCACAAAGCTTGAAAGAAGCACCCAACAATGTATAATGAACTCCTTATCTCAGTATTTTAATGCATGCCTCTGCGTTCCTGAGTGCACTGCAAGCGTACGAGCTGACCCAGATCACTCACAGAATGTAGATCATTCTGTCAGTCAGATCAATTATTCATAAAAAGTTGATATGGCATGCTTGCTTCGTCTTGATATGCTCAAGACATAATCTAGATGGTTGCTCTTTAATGGAGAGGATAATGTGCAGCACTAAGTGAGCAAAAGCCATAGTCAGCAGTTGAAATCAGGGTTAAACTGAAGCCATGCGTCCCCTTTCTTCTTCTTTTCAGCCTTTAACTTTCATCCAAGCAAGTAGCAGTAGATGAATGTAAACAGGAGAAAAGGGAAAAAAGCAAGGTGGAGCATATGCATCTAATCAAGGTTTCAGTGTGCCCAACAGGGGGCTCTGTGCTTCCATTTAAGTTGTTCTAAATTGGCTTGAACTACTTTAAATTACAGTTACAAAAATATTGAACGTCACCAAGAACATTTTTAAAAATCACAGCCCTTTCTTATTGTAAAAGAACTTCTGTAAATACAGTTATTTATTGGCATTTGATTTGAGATCAAATGAGGACAAATGGCAGGTTCTTCTTTAAATACACCAGTTAGAGCTGATGCTTGATGCTAAAATGGCCAGTGGTGATTCAAAATACAAGCCACCTGACCTGAAATATAAACCACCTCTGGTATGAAAACACTTCTCTGGCATAAAAAATTCATGGAAAAAATATTGTCCACACCATTATCTTTTGACTTAACTGAATACAAGATGAGATTCACCCAAGATGTGTGAGGCTTGCCGTTTTGGTTTTCTGGTCGAAACACTGCACACAGTGAACACTAAATGATAAGCAAAAATGTTACATGCTGTCTTTTCAAAGTAAGAGCTTTCCTGACCATGCCTAAAAGAGGAAAACAGGTGTGCAGAAGTTCACTAACCTTAACAATAACCACTTAACACTAAAGGACATGGACAAAAAAGGTAGGAATCAAAACAACAGTCTTAGAGAGAAGATGTAGTGTATATCAGTTACACTGCCAGGAAGAAGCTGCAGTGTCCCAGAGCCTGGGTTTGATGTTGTGCTCCAACACTCGCCACTCTGTTTGAAAGGCTCCTTTATTTATCCAGGTATTGTAATTTATATCAAGATGTGTTTTTCAATTAATGACAAAAAAAAATGATGAGTTTATTTCAATCGCATGTTCCAAAAACATGTGAACAACACAGATATCAACAACCAGAACAGAGGCCAGTGTCTGGGAATAAAGCTTTAAAACTATGATGAAAGATTGCTCACAATCTAGAAATCAGTGGAGCTGTAGTTTATTAAATGAAATGGATAGGCTACTTTTTATTAACCATATGTTAATATAAAATAAAGAGAACGCTATTGTTTTGTTTATATAATGCCTGCCACTGACATCCCTGATCTTTTTGTGCAGGACATTTGACTTTTTTTATCTGTTCTCTTCTTGGCCAGTGACGCTGGTTCTGAGCCAAACTGCTGAAGTGGCTTTTTGAAGTCTGCAGAGTCCATCATTTCATTAGCCTACTGCTGCTGAAGTTGTTGAGGTTAAAAATCACTACAACCCAGCCTGCTTTACAGTTTTTCATCTGTGATAGATTGATAGATGGATGGATGACTGGTGAATTTTCATGAGACAGAGAGATTACTTAATTTATGAGTCGATGTGCAACAGCACTTGCAAAATCAGTATGAATTACGGTCCGGTTTGCTTTAACTTTGAACTGAAATTGAAACACGCCCATCCTCTTGTTGACAGATTGACATGGCTAATTCCTGACGCAAGGGGGCGCTGTTACATTGGGTGAGTGCCTACCCTGGCCGAGTCTAGGTTCAAGGCATTAACGTGAGTGTAGTGTGTGTGTGTATCCAGTGAAAATTACCCGGAGACGGACGGAGGCAGTTTATAACCGTACCAATGTCTGTGGCCTATAAATATATGATATTAAACGGGGCGGAATCATCTCATGGACACAACAGTATATCGAAAATGAGGGAATAATCCGAGGAGACGCACGGCGAGGCTCGTCTGTAGCTACGGTTTTGTTGAACTGCGAGTGGGCTCACAGCTGCTGGCTACGAAAATGTCGAGAAAAATAGAGAGCAAGCAAGGTAAGTCCTGCCCGGCTAGACTCAACCACACTGCTCCACCTCGGGATACTGTATAACGGTCTCCCTCACACAGGGAGCGTATGGATCAAATGTGGGGTCTGTTGACTAAATACATACGCTAAACGGGGCTCCGGATAAGGCTGGATGAATGTGTTCGGTGTAAATGGTGGTTTTAATTGGGCCTCATGGATTGTTCTTTCCTCGGCTATCCAGTTAAAATAAAGCGTCAGTTAGCTGGTAGTAGCTAATGATATTTTCACAAGCAAACTGCTTTTGTGTCCCGTTTGAACCAAATGCTGACTTAAGGTAGCTGGTTAACGGACCCGTTAGTTAAAATAATCCCGTTGTTTACACTCAAACAGTTTAGCGAGAATAGCATTTAAAACGTGCTGTCTTTCTGTGGGTTACAGGGTAGTACACCGGCATTTCACCATTCACTCTGAGCACAGCAGTCGTAAATACACCACGGTTTGATTGTTTGCAAGCGCCGCTAACGTCTAGGCACAAATCTCGGAATTTCACTCAAGAGGAAACACGTGTAAATGAATGAATATGCGGTGTGAGGGTTTTTTTTTTCCTCCTGCCTCCTAGTTGGCCGTTAGGTAACGTTTAAGGATGAGTCTGTAAGGGTAGCTAGCAGCAGCTCAAGGTTAGCGTTTACTGGCTAACGCTAGCTGCCTTGTTACCTAGTATACTGGAATGGGATTGTGTTCACGCCCAAGACTGCTGTGTGTGTATTTGTGTTGATTTCAGTATTGTGCACGTGGCATTTTTTTTTCGCTGCTTTGACCCTTATTGTTTCAACTTGTGCCGCTCACTTTGCGTGCAGCTTGACAACAAATAAAGCACCACAGAGCACAGTCACTATGGGAAGGAAACACGGTGGTCTTGGGTATGCCTTTGGAAGGAAACTTTATATCCGCCAGCTACACTTGCATCCCATTCCAGCAGCTGTCTTCTTGCTTCGCTCCACATAGTGTCCTATCCCGTGTTGCCTGCAGTAAATGGGCACACACCAGCACACATACACACACACACATTCAGAGCCCCCAGTAACAGGCGGGGAGGGAGTGTCATCCACCACTAGCTCAGTCATTCTTCATAGGCGTAAAAGTTTCCGATTCCTTTCGTGTCTTGCGGACAGATGACTACATATGGTCACAACTAAATGAAAACTCAGAGGCAGTGCAGTTTTTGTGGACTCTTGCTTCACTGATAACTTAAAAGCAAGTAAAGGCTACAGTGAACCTAATCCATCACTTCCCCTCCTGTTTCCATTCTTCCCAGTTGTGTTTACTGGGTCACTCACTTGTTGGTCTGTTGTCACGTACCCATTGATCCCAAATATGTTCCCAAGGACACACTATGCTGGTTGCTAGTGTAATGGAAATAGGGGAGGGCAAGACTTGGGAGTAAAACAGAAAATCTGCAGCAGGCAGAGTTTAAGTGTAGTGAGAGAAAGTGTGAAAGGACTCTATCCGGGCTGTCACTCCGGAGGCTGTCACTGGTGCCTTGAGGAGCAAACACATGGACACCAGATTCACTAGCTGCATCAGCACACTCCCGATCACCACTGATGGCGTCCTCCTGTCACTAACTTGACCTCTCTTGGGAAGCAAAAAAACAAACCTGATGTGTGGTGGAGCTTAGTTATGTCACCTCTGATTAAATCAAATGGGTGGTTCTTGCATCTGTTTCAACACTGAACCCCATTCTCTGCATATGCATCCACATGACTTCATTACCCAGGCAGCCCAAACTGTAATCCATAAACAGATTCAGTGTCTTGTGGTGTTGCCCAAAAACTTAACAGCAGCCAGACAGCTGAACTAGCTTCTTAATGCTTTCCTCAGAAAAAAATGAACAGGGTGAAGAGGACTAAAAACCTATGCGTGTCCGTTCACACTTCGTATACTAGTGAAAAGGAGCTAAAATCTGATGATGCTTTAAGGTAGCCTGCCTTAATAAAAGAACATAATGTGTGCTGAATGACTAGTTTGGTGTGCAGTGTCAGCACATATTTATAGCTCCGGGGCGTCTTTTTCCCTGTCTTTTAGTCATTCAAAAAACTTCATTTTTCTGAGTGTTGCTAAATGAGCTGATAAGTAGTATAATTAGATTGGGTGTGCTCATGTTGGACACAAATTAAAAATACTCTCTGCTTAGTATCACTGGTACACCATATTTTGTTGTAGGGAATTTTTGGCCACTGTGACTTTCAGATTCTGCTCACAAGTTTTCTAATCCTGCATCATTTTATGCATATTATACATATTATTACAACTAGAATTATTGCTCATTCAATATTTTGAACCATATATATATTTGTTGGTTGGTTGTAATGCTTTTAATGACCTACTTAGAAGCCCTAGAAAGATTTTACTGTTGCAGTTGCAGTTTGAAGCAAAACATTTAGTGCAACAGTCCTAAAACAAGATTTATTGTTGCTGATATGGTCGCATTTTTGTGAAAGTGATACAAAATTCTAGGAAAGAAAAAACACATTTAACTTCACCTTGCAGAATAAACATTGAATCCACTTTTTAGGAAGACATTCAGGGATCACTTTTCTTTCCTCTCTTTTTTTTTTTTTACACAATGGTGTGAAAAAGTGTTTGCCCCGTTCCTGATTTCTTATTTTTTTGCATGTTTGTCACACTTAAAAGTTTCAGATCATCAAACAAATTTAAATATTACACAAAGATAACATAAGTAAACACAAAATGCAGTTTTTAAATGAAGGTTTTTATTATTAAGGAAAACAACAAATCCAAACCTACATGGCCCTGTGGTTGATCACATCTTTGGAAAGCTGAGTTCAATTTCTCTAGCCACACCCCAGCCTTATTACTGCCACACCTGTTCTCAATCAAGAAATAACTTAAATAGGACCTGCCTGACAAAGTAGACCAAAAGATCCTCAAAAGCTAGACATCATGCTGTGATCCAAAGAAATTCAGGAACAAATGAGAAACAAAGTAATTGAGATCTATCAGTCTGGAAAAGGTTATAAAGCCATTTCTAAAGCTTTGGGACTCCAGCGAACCACGGTGAGAGCCATTATCCACAAATGGCGAAAACAAGGAACAGTAGTGAACCTTCCCAGGAGTGGCCGGCCGACCAAAGTTACCCCAAGAGCGCAGCGACAACTCATCCAAGAGGTCACAAAAGACCCCACAACAACATGCAAAGAACTGCAGGCCTCACTTGCCTCAGTTAAGGTCAGTGTTCATGACTCCACCATAAGAAAGAGACTGGGCAAAAATGGCAACCATGGCAGAGTTCCAAGACGAAAACCACTGCTGAGCAAAAAGAACATAAAGGCTTGTCTCGTTTGGTAAAAAACATCTTGATGATCCCCAAGACTTTTGGGAAAATACTCTATGGACTGACGAGAGAAAAGTTGAAATTTTTGAAAGGTGTGTG
>VUQI01027127.1:0-15073 GCA_015106735.1 Paratilapia polleni
AAAAAAAAAAAAAAAAAAAAAAAATAAAAAAAAAAAAAAAAAAAAAAAAAAAAAAAAAAAATATATATATATATATATATATATATATTACCACTTAATCATATGGGAAATTGTTGAATCGTGAAAAAAGGAAAAAGAGACTAAGACCTGTTCTTCTTGTTTCAGTGTTCATGCAAATCTGCATAAGTTTTCATTCAAAAAGGTAATATACTAAATGTGGTCAGATAAGATGTGTCTGAGTGGTTGTTGGCAGTTAGATGCCAAAAACCACAGCAACAGATTGACGTAAAAAAAAAAATCAAACAAAAAAAACAAAAAAAACCCAAACAGATTTGTCATGGCTGTCTGGGATAAGACAGGGGATTTCAGAGTGATTTTGATCAAAGGTGGAAATCAAATACGACGGCAAATCCCCAACACTGAAAGAAGAGAAATTCCAAACAGAAATAACAGAAGTGAACTGTCTGCTCTGTTATTTCCAAGGGTGCAGGTGCATTTGTATGCTGATTCATCACAAACTAATCTACACCATTACTCTCAGCTCCATCATGACTTTGTTACTAAGGACATGTATAAAATTATTTCTGTCTCAAGGGGTCTAACTTACATTTTTAAAGCCACAATTTAATGCTACAAAAAGAGGTTACACCATGTCTTTTAAAATCTTCAACACAATAAGTCTGACATTCTTCCTCATATGGCAAAGCATCCTCTATGATCTATGTCACAGATAATCTCACATGGCAAGGCATAAAATGGCACATAAAAAGCGGGGTGACAAAAACAGAAAAGACCTTTCTGTTCTCCCCAAAAAATGAACTCCCCTCAGCAAACGATATAAACCACACCTTCCCTCTAACCTTCTTTTCTGACTGTTCATAGCTCTCTGATAATTTTCATACTGTACCTAATTCAGTTCACTGAGGTTATGTATGTAATACTGGAGCACGTTTTGTGCAATCAGGACTAAATCAGAAGTAGTTCTTTCATCATGTTGTATGACCAGGTCTGGAATCAAAAGTGTGTGTAAAGCTTTGAAAGAGATATCCTATCATGTAAACATGGGGATAATGGCACACATTTTTATAGCTTTGCAATCAGTACACGTGAAAGGTAAAAGTAATGTTTGTGTAAAGTGTGAACAAGCCCTAGCTCCTTTTTCACTTCCATCAGGGGGCGAGGCCTGACTTCTCATGAATGAGCTACTATTTCAGACATAAGAAGATATAAGAAGGCAATAGTCAGATCGTTCAGGAGCTTCAAAATCATCCGGCAGTCTCTTCTGAAGAAGCACGCTGGCAGTTTACTCTGTAGTCACATTTCAATGCAAATTTTGTTCAGATTTTTAATTAATTTCAAACACACACACAAAAAACCAAAAAAAAAAACTGATTCATGTTTCGGTGCACTGCTCATATGCAAATATTGGGTGCTAGTTGCATCCAAAAAAAACAAAACAAAAGAAACCCAAAACAAGTTGGTGGTGCAGTCTTTCCTGTTGCAGATTCTCACAGGAATTGCTCCTTGTTCATTGTTCTATGCCAATCTGATGTTTTTCTCTTGAGTGGACTTTATTCACTGTCCATTTCCATTGCACTCTTAGGATTTCAGATTTGTTGAGTCAAGTACAAAACTATCGGATAGTTTCTGTTTTTTAAACTTCTAGCATGTGAAAAGTAAACGCATTGTACATTTGTCAGTTTGCAATATGATCTGATAACGCCATATGAGTAGTGAATTGTGTCTCACTTATCTACATCATCACACCTTATAATGCAGCTGATGATCATGCTCAGTCTTTTAAATTTTAGAAACCCGTTTTCTCCGATCCCATGGCAATTTGTGCTTTAAACTAAGGAAGCATTAGAACATGCCTGAGGCAATGTAGCACCAGTACTCATATCGTCATTATCTTGCAATTTCTCTACAAAAAAAGAAAGGCGACAGGTTAATTTTTCCATCCTACCTTTGCTAAGCTTCCGATCTTCAGGTCCAAGCTCAGTTATATAAAGTTTATTATTGCATAATTAACTCTAAGTATGGCCCTTTGTCACGATTAATTCAGACCAACAGCAAAGCATTTGCTGTGGTTTAGTTTCCTTGGATACTGGCTTAATACCTGCACACCTGACTAACAACAGATATGAATCATCAAGTGCACCTACATCCTCTTTCAGCAAGGGTGGTTGGAAAAATGTTATTAAAAATGGAGTTTGACAGAAAGAGTATTATAAGGCACTGCAGGCACAAGCACATAAAATAAACCTTTATTGCAATTCATAAAATAAGCACATAAACTGAACCTAATTTATAATGTGAACAGAGCACCTGCACATGTCACTGCTGCCATAAAAAATTGCTTAAGGGAGCAATTTGCAGATCCAAATCACTTCCTCCAACCAGGAGACTTTTTTTTTCTTCCAAGCAACAGTCGTATTGAACAAGAAGAAGCTCGACTCAAAGGTGGAATTCCTCCCTTTATCCCTTTTCTTTGAACAATAACTTCCTGAATGGGTCCAAGTCTCCCATGAGAAACAATAACAAGGAAAAAAGGATCTCCCTTTAACGCTCACATGACAAACAGTCAAGCCTGGGTGTACACACTCCTTTAGCTCCAGACTGAAGCAATACCAACAGAACACTTGGAGAGCGTTTTGGTTATAACTAGATAGATGGTTTCAGATCTAATCTCTGACCTTTTCTTTTTTTTTGGCTCGGATTGAATCATCCAAGTTAAACAAGACCAGACTTTTGGGATTGTTTTAATCACTACTCATTAACTTTAATTTAAACACTTAGCTGACGTCTTTCACAGAACTGTTCAACAACAATGATGAATTGGCTCGTAGGTTAATTTTAAGCTAGATTGGCTGCATTGGTTTGCAGATTGTGCCACTTTCATTTTAGGAAAAGGTTTAAAAAA
The DNA here is from genome assembly GCA_015106735.1 of Paratilapia polleni. Lineage (NCBI taxonomy): Eukaryota > Metazoa > Chordata > Actinopteri > Cichliformes > Cichlidae > Paratilapia > Paratilapia polleni. The sequence goes on from VUQI01027127.1 coordinate 2,924, forward strand.
AAAAACTACAATTTTTGCAGTAAAAATATAATACACAGGTTTCTCTTTGCTCTTAGAAAAAGGCAATTTAGATAAAAATCTCTTCAGATGGCTGTAGTCATACAAAATCTAAGGCGATGATGCAAACTTCACCTCAAATAAACACCTTATTCATGTTAAATAAGACCAAGCAGGTGGAAAAAATATGGTTCCCAGGGTGGATGCCAGCATGGATGTAGTCCTTTTCCTTCTGAGTCCAAGGCTGAGTAAATGGAGCAAGCTCTAAAGCTCCTGAAATGAATATAAGCATCTTGACCAAACTCATTTAGAGATCAGTCAGGGTCTTAATCCCTCTCTCTGGGGGGTGTGTTTGTGTCTTTCTCTGGTGTCCCCTCTTCCTTTTGGAAGAAGGTAATATGGCTAAATTTGCTTTGCTAATGGGCTTAACGCAAGCTGTTACAGAGCAGAGTTGACACACAGCGGCAGGCTGGGATACCAGTGGCTTTTAATCTGACTCCCTATACCACCCCCTCATAGTTTACGAGAAGTTTAGAGATGAAAAGGAAGGGAATCTGTTATCAATGGCGTGCTGAGGTCTAAGGACTAGAGGGGGAATCTTTTCTGGGGTGCTGGCACTATCATTTAATTTAACTTTGGGAAACTTTTTGTTTTTGGAAATATTGTTTTTGGTTGCCTTAGCTGTCCTTAAGAAAAAGAGTTTTTTTATTTGTGTGGATAGCAAAACAGTTTTAGTTACCTTGTAGCAACAATTTAATCAAGCAAATCATTTAAGAAATATCTGAAAATAAATATTAAAAGTTAGTCCATCCAATAACATTACAACACATTTACATGCACTCACAGCAACCCTACCATGTAATAAAAATACATGAATGAACATCAGGCAGATACCCAACAGTGTGACATCCATCCCGCTGTGTTGGAGGCAGTCATAGGATGTATATAAAGGATGGCTTCCAGGTCTGAAAAGTAAAGCCAATGCTAAAGTTAATTAGTCTTTTTATTTTAAATTTACACACCCTTTTATTGGAGATTTTACAAGCCTTTTTAGGTGAGTATAGCCACATGAGTGATGTATTCGTCTGCAGGCTGAAGTGGCTGATCTCATTAGGAGATCAGGTTGTTTTTATCTAAGTGTAAGAACGTGGTTGAAGACAATGTCTTTGGAGGATCAGACAGCAGCATCAGGGAGTGTGTAACCTGTTTAATCTTGCATAGTGTTTGGTAAACATAAACCACAGATCAGGATTTTCACCTGAGTTGGTTAATTTTGATAATGGATAAGAAGAACAATCACTGAAGTCTTTTGTGTCTTTGTTGATAATGATGTTTGCAAGTTAAACTGTGAAGAACACAGTGTGAGCCTTTGCCTTACAGGTAACAACACAAGTAGATTTAAAGTAACAGAACTGCTACAATAGCTCTTAAAAGCATTTTTAACCATGTTACAAATGCAACAACAGAACAAGAGTAGATGCACAAAACAAACAGGAAAAGCGCAAACAGCAGAAGCAACAAAACAAAACAAGAATAAGACCATGGCCAGTACAACTGTCATCTTTGTTGCATTTTTCACTTCTCTCACTTGGAGTAAATTAATTATGTTTGCATCTGAAGAGAAAAGTTTCTGTCTGTGAGAAAGCTTTAATGTCATCTGCATTCATTTCAAACTTAACCTTACAGTTGATTTTGACGGGTGTTGTATAGCATTTTGAAAATTTTATGAGACTTTAATTGTTTGTCCTGTGACAAATTAAGCCATGGCTGTCCCTGAACATGTGCTCTGTGAGAGCATACTACCTTTACTGTGGCATCAGCCACAGCTGCTGATAACCTGCTGCTGTCTTCCCATATACCAGCTGTGACAGGTGCCATAATTGAGATTACACTTGTGCTACAGCTTACATCCATAAGTGTACACATTTGACGACAGTCTCTTATTAAAGGGCTGTTGCACCTCTCAGCCTAGTCTTCAAAACAGACATTTTGGTTGGGCAGATTTTATGCATGCTCTTCTCTCCGCATTACCTAACTTCGATTTGATTAAAATCTCCAGCTGACAGTGGAGACAGAGGGCCGCAGAGACGGCACCTTGAAAGCCGGGGCAAGCAGCAGAGCTGTTTCAGGTCTCAATACAAGTTACCTACCCCCAAGAAATGAACCATTCTGGGCCAGTGACCCTCACATAAGAGACTCAGTCAAATCCATTTTGCCCCACGCCTGTCATCACTGTGTGTGTTTTAACTCTTTTGAGGGTCAGTATCTCCATTAGACTTATAGAGCTTCTTATAGAGCCTAAGCCAGCACAGTCTCACCTCAGTTCTCTGCACAGTCACACGTGTAACTCTGATGGAGCTCATTACAAAACTAAAACAGTTGCAGTTTTAGTAGTTGGAGAACAGAAGGAAAGGAACGGCTGGCAAAGATATTGTAATTATGACTTAAATCATGATTTTTTTTCTTTTTTTAAAGAAAATCTAACTGCTGGAATGTTGCAGCATTTTTTCAGACTGGATTACCTTTAATCAACTATTGTCAGCTGCAGATTTAAGTGGCATACATGCTTGTTACCAAATGCTTATGTTACTGACAGATCTTTCTCGATAATTAAAAACTTTTTGATCAGAGATTTTGCCATGCTTTTGAAACTTTGCATGACTGTCAGTCCATTTGCAGAAAATGTTTCTCTTTATTTGCAAATACAGTATTGATTCAGAAGTTTAATGTGGCTTCTTGTGTTTTTTTTTTTTTTTTTCAGGTACCAGTTATGTCAAACACAGGGGGCAGTGTATCAGAAAGCACAGTGTATGGGTCCCGGATTGGGATCACAGAGGACTCCCTCTCCATCCTGGAGCGAAGCAGAGGCTGTGAAAACCCCTGGGACATGGGGGAAACCAAACCAAGCATGGAAGCCCTGGAGCGTGGCGTGCCAGGAGTCTACCTCTCCTGCTTTGACATGCTCCTCACAGAAGATGCTGCATGGCTGGTGAAAGTTTCAGAGGCCTCTCCAACACTGGCTGTACCCATGAGTCGCATGGAACCCCGGGAGGAACCAGAGCAGTGCCCGGTCATTGATAGCCAGGAACAGGGACTCTCTCCTGGGCTGGAGGGGCAGGAGGAGGAGCGATCTCTGGAGCAAGTGCAGAGCATGGTTGTGGGAGAAGTGCTGAAGGATATTGAAACAGCCTGCAAACTGCTCAACATCACCCCAGGTAGGCTGCTTTCCACCACACCTGCTGCTGCTGCAGTTTGTTATCCTCAGAAAGGGTGTTTACAGTATTAAGGCATATAACTGACAAAGAAATTAAACTTAAAAGTAAACAAGGCATATTTCATCCCCCCAAAATATTGAAGTGTTTCTCTTTATTTGCAAATACAGTATTGATTCAGAGATACTTAAGCTGCTGGATCTTACTCCTAAAATCAACACGTATTTGTGTGGATAGCACAGGCAAGATGACAGATCTCCCGACTGACGCAAAGCTGTGTTTGCCTGCTCCAGGATCTTTTTAATCCTGACCTTTGCATGAGTTCTCCTGGATTGCAATAGTGATGGTTCTTTCCTGCCAGTAGACGTGTACACAGTCTTAAGGGCGAGGTCTCTCCTGCTCATAAAACAAACAGATGAAGCGTTTTTCATGTATTGTATGGCTTTTGGCTGTTATAAACCTATGCAATCTGGAGTCATCTGTTCTACTGATTAGAACAGTAGTGACATAAAAGCATGATTACTTTGTGGTTTCAGGAGATTTATTATGTGTAAAAGTCAAACAAAATACAGACAGAATAAAGCTGAAAAAAATACTGAAATACTAAAGAAATGGTCACAGACAAGCTAATTTATTACAGAGGCAGCTGGAGTTTTTCTCACCCATATCTCTTTTCCTATCTCTTTCTGCCTATAGATCCAATAGAGTGGAACACGGGGAATGTCCAGAAGTGGCTACTCTGGACTGAACATCTGTACAGGTTGCCCCATGCAGGAAAGGCCTTCCAGGAGCTGACGGGAAAGGATTTGTGCGCCATGAGTGAGGAGGAGTTTCGCCAGCGCTCCCCGCAGTGTGGAGACACACTGCACGCACACCTGGACATATGGAAGTCAGGTAATATTTATTTAACAAGATCAACACAGCCTGCTGCACCTCCTATGATGACTTTATCATCTAATGTTTGGCTGCTGTGAACTTTTGAGTGGGTGCATATTTTATTAGTGTGTTTATGTATGTTTGGGTCGAAATATCTGAAGTTAAAGCCTTTTCTTAGTTTGAAGTTGTCTGCCTCTGTTTTCTTTCCAGCTGCATGGATGAAGGAGCGGTTTTCAATTGGAGATACCAAAACTACAGGTAGGATTCTTTTCCATATGCATGCTATAATGAAAGTTGCATTCACACAATAAATCTAATGCACAGTGTAATTTTAACACACTTTCCCCAAACCACTGGACCTTATTTTATATATACTCAAAAAAAAAATCATATGCTGTAGGATATGGCTCTCAGTGCAAATCAAGCTTTTGCATTGTGTATTTTTCCATGTCCTGATTAAAGGGCTCCTTAATCTTTTGGGCCCTCAGGGCACAGAGCTTTTCTCAGTGAAACAATGCACAATGACCCTAAAGACGAAATGTTTTTGTTTTGCTGTACAGGCAACGAGGAGCTGTGGTCTGAGGCAGATTCATCTTGTTCGGGTCAACCTATTCATCTGTGGCAGTTCCTCAGAGAGCTCCTGCTCAAACCTCACAACTATGGACGCTGCATTCGCTGGCTCAATAAAGAAAAGGGTACTTTAATTTTAGTTTATTTTTTTTATGCAGTACACGTGTATCTCCAGGCATTTTAATTTTGCTCCTTTTTAGTCATTCAACACATTTTCTATTTTAATTAAAAAATACCAAATACCGATTTAATTAAAGTAGAAAAAACGGACCATAAATCACTATGTATTTTATAAGACATTGTGCTATTGTAATTCAACTGCTCCCATCTTTTATGCTTCTACTTACAGTTAAACTTATATCTGTACATTTTAATTAATATCTCAACTGCTTTTATCCCTTATTACTTCATCTGGCACCCAGATTCATGCAGATGTGTATATTTCAGCTGAAACCTCAAAAGTTTTTATTGCTTCAAATGGTACTTCAAGTCCCTACATGCTGCTGTTTCAACTTATATGTTCTCACTATATTGTTTTGAACCTCTAAAACCTCAACATTTTAATTGTTTAAAAATTAAAAATATTTCAAATGAGAGTAACTTTTTCTTCAGAATATTCTGCATTATTACAATGAAAAATTAATTGTAGGAAAAAGTACATAAGAGGGGCCAAATGGGTCCAAAAAAATATTAAGATGCAAGACAAAAATATCACTATACAGGTAATTTAAAAGAGAATATTCTGCATACTGTTAGACTCCAAATGAGTCCTTTCATTCTCTTTAAAATAATATTTTCTTTCTTTGGGACAAATTTAAATCCGGAGGATCTTCCACCGACTTGAATTAAATCACTTATTTAGAGTCCAAAAAAGCACAGGCCTCTCTCCTTTTTTTTGCAACCTGTAGTGCAATGGCACAAATTGACAGATATACAGTACAGTATTTTCTAGTCCTATAGAACAAAGACAGAAATAGTCATGCACAATAAGAGTACCCTGTTAAAGCATATTCAACTTGAAACAGCAACAGAATAAAATTCTCTGAAAGGCTTTTGCTTATTGATTTTTTTTTAATGCCTTAAAGGAAAAAAAATGGGACAAATGAAGTATGGGTGTAAGTGGAGTACTAATCGCTACGTCTCTCCTTTTATGAGCGCACATAAAATTTAATCACCCACTGTTTTGTACGTGTTGTAGTGTGTTGTAACAGATTTGAAACTGCTTCTGATTCCCACCAGGTATTTTCAAAATCGAAGACTCCGCTCACGTCGCGAGACTGTGGGGACTCCGAAAGAATCGACCTGCAATGAACTACGACAAGTTGAGCCGCTCCATACGTCAGTACTACAAGAAAGGCATCATCCGCAAGCCTGACGTGTCTCAGAGACTGGTGTACCAGTTTGTTCACCCAGTATGAGGCTGCAAGCAGGCTGGGAGGAGGAAGAGATGGGAACTTACAAAATTAAAAGGACAAATTGTGTCACCATGCACCTGAACACCTAATCCCTGAGATGAAAAGGTGACACGGAACATGTGCACTGACTAACCCCAATGGTACACACCTCCACTGCCAACACTGAAGTAACAGCTGGCAGCTGCTGCGTGACGCCTTATCTGTGCAGAGCCAGAGAGGAAGAGACAAAACAGTGTGGCTGTTGAGGCTTTTTCCTGCTGCAAAATTAAACAAACAAACAACAGATTAAAAAAAGACAAAACAAAACAGAAAAAAAAAAACGATAGATGAACTGCCTCATTATTTGCATAATCTGCCTGTTTATGTTTCCATATTGTGATGCTCACATACTCAACTCAAATCAAAGAGTTACAATTGATTGCTCCTAGGTAAAAGCATCAGGAAAATGCTTCCATCTACAGCTACACTGGCTTTGTCTGACCAGGAAACTCTCTTCTTTGTATCTCATCTTAAAGGTACTGAGAAGGAGACTTCCACTTTTTGGGCATTGTCCCAAACCCTGCTGTGGAAATGTTAACCACTTGTATATATTTTTGTTTTCTAGTGTATAAGTTCTTAAGAGCGATGCGTTCCCCAATGAGGAGCTTTAAATGTCTGATCCATTTATACAGCTATATACTGCAATTAATGTTGCAAAGTTTTCAAAATAAAAAAAAGACTTGAAGTGAATAATCACACACAAAATGTGTAATAAAAATTGAGTTTCACCTGAGAATTGCCATTACATGTTGCACAGACTCATTGTCCCTGGAATAAGAAATATTTTTTTCCTTTAGTGCATTCCTTTAGACAATAATATCCCACTCAGGGTGGATTATTCAAACCTTTTTTTCCCCACTCTCTTTAATTAATCGCTTATCCAACTTTGGATGGCAGAGGGCTGGAGCCTTTATCCTAAGTTGAATGAAAATGATTTTTATAGGGAAAATAAACAAGAGTTTGCTGATGCTGTCGTGATGACCCATGATCCATTTTTATTATTAATAACTAATGTGGGACACAAGGTTATTTGAACTCCAGTTCAGTTCAATTCAATTCAATTCTATTCTATTTATATAGCACCAATTCACAACAACTGTCACCTCAAGGCCCTTTATATTGTAGGCTACAGATCCTACAATATTAGACAAAAACCCCAAACAATCCGACGACCCCCTATGAGCAAGCACTTGGCCACGGTGGGAAGGAAGAACTCCCTTTTAACAGGAAGAAACTTCCGGCAGAACCAGGCTCAGGGAGGGGCAGCCATCTGCTGCGACTGGTTGGAGGTGAGGAGAAACAGAAGCGAGCAGAGGGAGACAGGACAAAAGACACACTATGGAAGAGAGAGGCAGAGTTTAGAAACTGCTAATGATTATATGCAATAAAAGTGGGATAAGCCAGAAAGGTGTTTGTGGGCGGACACCAGAGCACCCAGACAGATGCAGGGAGAACATTCACATTACTTATTACTTTTCTTAAAAGTAACGCAGTACATTACTTAATTACTCGCCAGAGAAAGTAATTCATTACACTACTTGTTACATTACTTTCGCTTTACTCCGTAACATGACCTGAAAAGCACTGTCATATAATTACCATTTAACAATATAAACCTTATCTACAGTTCTACATACCAATGCAAATCCCTATCCTAATGAGGCCATACAAGATCTTTCTTTAGTGTTTAAGTTTGAACACAAAACTGACAACACAAAGCAAAGCTGAAAACCAGTCACGGTGATTCTACTGTAGAAACATGTACAGGTAGAAATGGAGGCTACAGTGCTACAAGCCACACTGCTCATTACCGCCTTTGTTACTTGTTGAAGATCAGGCTCTGGCTGTGGGCTGGGGTCAGCATACACTCAGCTTTGACATCACTTTGGGTTCTTCGCTTTGTGTTAGCATGCTGTCTGTGCAGATATTTGCAAAGAGCCGAAGTTGTGTTAGCAGTATAATGCAGTTGTTTCTGTCTTGGACACAGTTTGTACTTTACCATCACACTCTTGTCCTTTCATGCAATAAAAATAAAAGCAATGACCATATCTCCACTCCTCAAGAGTTGCAGGCTGCTCCACCTTGTCCTCTTCCCTGCACATGAACTGAAATTACTTTGAACACGTTACACCCAACACTGGTAAACACCACTGCTGTTCCAAAAATAGTCAAGATTCAAAATAATTTAACTGCACCATAAAAACAAATCTGCAGATGTAGTTCCCCCTTCTATTAAAAAAAAAAAAGAAAGAAAGAAAGAAAAAAAAAGAAAGAAAATAATTTTGTCATTAAAAAAGGTTATTTTTTTGTTGTGAAGTCTGGAGGCAGAGCTCAGTAATCTCACAACCTGTGTAACAAAGCTACTGGGAAGTCTGGAGGTTTGGCAGCAGATACTTCTGTATTATTTGGTAGATGGCAGCAGGGTGAACAGGATGTGGCTGGGGCGAGTATTTCTTTATAGTATCCTTTGGGCTCTGCCCAAACACCTCACCTGACCTGATGTTCTGGGGGATATTAACTACCTGCTGCAAAACCTTCTGGTCTTGGGCCATGCTCATCCAATACCTAGGTTGACCAGATCCCTATGAATCATTGTGATGCAAACAATGTGTTTCTGTAGGACTAGACAAGGCATGTTACTAAAGCTGAACATACTCAGAAATTTTGATATAGCAAACTTTTTATTGTATTCTTACACACATCTGTTCACTTTTCTAGGCAAATAATTGTTAAGACTGTTAACTGCTCTTTTGTCTGATTCATTCTTATTGGCATAGTTTAGAGCCACATGTTTCTTCTGACTCACTCTGTAAACTGGAGCCAATTAAACTAGGAGCAAGGGATAAAAATGCTGCGTAGTATAGTAGGACACCTGGTCACCCTACCCATTGTATCAGCTATGTTTTTTAGTTGACATTTCCATGTAAAAATAATATGAGCAAATTCTAAGTGTCATTCACCTGGTTCCCACACAATAACACAAAAGTTGTCTCTGGTGTTTAAAAGACTACTTCTCCTCTGTTTTCCATTCATTAGCTTACCTTTCCATTAACTTACCTTAGCCACAGACCCAGAACTGCAGCTCTGTTTTGTGGGCTTGATGTAATATACATATAAAGAAAGTACACCATCTTTAATTTGTAATTTTTTTTCTTTAAATTAAGTTTTTACTTATCAGGACATAATAAAAATAATCTGGTCCTTAGCAGGTCTTAAAATGAGGCAAATACAACCTTGGATGAACTACAAAACATGATATATATAACAGCATGCCATTATTTATTTAACAAAACTTAAGCCAAAATGCACTACTACTACTACTGTGTTTGTCCAGCTGTCACTGACAAACAGAAATAACCAATTGTAAAATGTAATTTTGCATGTTTGTTATTTTAATATATACTAAGAGGGATTAAAAACGCAACAATGTAGCATTTTCATATATTTAATAGGATAACGTTGCACAAAATTTCTTTGTTTTTTTAGCCAGGGGTGCCACTGGACAATGCACAAACATGTTTCCACCTTACTCTTGTCTTTAGGGTTAGGGTCTTGTGTCGGACTACCAATCATGCCATATGGACATGGCAATTTGGCCTTGGTCAATTCTACTCACGTGAAATAAGCTACTAATCCTTTATTTATTACTCTTAATGGTTTTGCTATATTTATTTGTATGTATGAAAAATTTTACATTGGTATTTGTTGCATTTCCATGTCAGTATGACTATAGATTAGTGAAGTTGTTGATTTAACAATTCCTGACTTCTCAGACAAGTCCAAAGTGCCGGCTCAAATTTAGGTAAAAAAAACAAAACATTAATTAAGTTCGAAATTCCTCACTCCTGTTCAAAATGGTAGAACGCTGAGAACTCACTGAAAAGGAAAGAGTCTGTATTAAAGCACTTCGTTATGCTGGATGGTCTTTTTTTTATGACAGGTGATATAATAAATTTGTTAAGCACTGTAGGTCAACTTGACAATGAAGGGAGTTGGTTCAGAGGGAGGCTCAAGACTGCTTGTGACATTACATTCCCATCAGAGCTTAGAGAAAGTCGAGACACTCAGGCTACTTACTCAGTGGATCTAATTCCCACGACTGATGTCAAGGTGCATCATGGAGAATTGGCAGTTAAGGACATGCTCACACTATTTGGATGTTTCATCACCACCATAATTTGAGTCTGTTTTAACAGTGAGTAAAATCAGTTAGAACAACAATGAAAGTGCATATGCAAAAGCCAGAACATGTTTTGAATTTCCTACCGCATGACATGTTTTTCTCCGAACTGCAACATTTATAAAAACATTTTACTTTAGCTTATGCAATCTTAGCCAGCAATGTCCAGCTAGTGTGTCATGCCCAAACCTAAACTTACACATCCATCCCTTTTTGGTGGACTTATTGTAGCACAGACCAAATCAAAAGCAGATTAAGATTTGTAATAGGGCCCCTAGCTTTAGCCACCATTGCTGACAAGCTAACCCAGCTAATTAATATCTGCTACATGAGTTAGCTATTTGAAGCTGTCTCATGTACAACTTTATTCTTCGTAATGTGCAAATGTTGTTCTTAATGTGCAGAGTGCTAATTAAAGTTCAAATGTGCCTAGAAAAAGTATCCAATATCACCTAAAACAGAATACAGTTTATTCTGAACCAGTAATGAAATACCTCTTCATTACAGGCAGCTAGATGGATATCAACCATTAACCTTGTGATTGACAAGTCGTTAGCCAATGAGCATACCCTGGGTTATATTCATCTCTGACTCCAATAATGACCATAAATTACAAAATGAATTTTATGTTTTATTCGGTATGACATGAAACTAGTGATTGAATCCATAATTTCTTTCTCACTCACCTCTCTTCACTCTCCAAATGTTCATACACCGCTATTGTTTTTAATCATTAGTAATTACTCAACTCTGGCTCTCTCCCATAGTGTGTCTTTTTGTCCTGTCTCCCTCTACTCTCTTCTGTTTCCCCTCACCCCCAACCGGTCATGGCAGATGGCTGCCCCTCCCTGAGCCTGGTTCTGCAGGGGCAGTTTTTCCATAGACTTCAATACAACCGGAAGTCTTTTGGCAACCAGAGAAGTCGCCCCCTGGTGAACATTAAAAAGAACGTAGGTTTAAAGCACTTCCATTTTGGCTTCACTTTTCAGACCTGGTAGATATGTCCACCTTTTATCTGCTGTCTATGATGCTATACTGACCTAGCTCAGGAGCATCTATCCCAGGTCTATAGGCCTATACCTTCCTACAGGAATAAACCATTTACACAAATGTTTGGTCCAGTGATTAAAAGACTATTTGAAACCCCCCTACTATAAAAATATCTGGAATCCCCCACTTCCTGTTTGACAGTCTAGACATGGTGGTGACATGGAGCACATAGAATAGCATACAAACATTTCTGTAGCAGCATTGGCAATGAAAAGGAATTTAAATAGTAAATGCTTTTAAAAGTTTGTGCCCAGTTATTTTTTATAGTATTAAAATGTTGACAGTATGCACACAGAGGAAAACTTAACAAGCAATTATGCTAGCTATGTTAGTATGCTGTTAAAGAATGGTACACATCAAATAAAACTGGACTCACATTCATAGCTAGAACCGCAGCTCTATTTTGTGGGCTTGATTAAAAAATATATAAACTTAGCACAAAAAGTAAGGAAATTTGTATTTGGTCGATTATTTCTTTGTTGTAACAATGTTTCTTGGCAATAAATCTCATACCGTTGGAAAGCCTGTTTATTTCCCTTTAAATGGTGCCACATTTGAGCAGCAGAATTGAGTATGTGGGTTGCGCCCATGAAGAACTTGCCAAATCTTCTCTGCCAATGCCAAACAGCTTATTCTGCTATTGACTCTTGTTTGGTGTCATTTATTGGATTGGATGATTGAAGTCTGAAGAAACAAGACATAACATAACATAACAAACAGGGGCCTCAGTAGCATGTGGAAGAACCATACACAGCTACAACAGCCTGGCACCTCCTCCTCATGCTGGTCACTCCCAAATTCTGGAGGTAGT
>VUQI01027130.1:5159-33038 GCA_015106735.1 Paratilapia polleni
GTCTCTGTCTCCTGTTTTCTCTTCTCTGTCTGCTCTACCACTCAATTAGCGATCAGCGTTACAGCAGGTAGTGCTAGATTAACTGAGTGCAACATTAAATTGTACCACATGACCCCCTCCCCACGCCCCAGCTGCCAGGTCGAACAACTTTTCTGGCAGAAACACTGAAGCTCAAAGGAGAAGTTGGAGCGCTAAGATCCTCCTCAGATATCATCTGCTGTTTGGGACTATTATGTATTCCCAGTAAGCTTGTTAGAGCTGTAATGGATTAGACTGAAGCAGCTTAACAGTCACATTTCTGACACTACTGAGCATCTGGAAACAGCAAAAATCATTCTTATGTGACTGTTTCACCCATGTGAGTCTATTACTCTATTACAGCGTGAGGCGCCATTTGTTCTACCCACAGTGTTCAAATAGCATAGATAGACAGCATAGATGTGTAACCACATTCAGCTGTACAGAACACAATTTTTAATTGTTTGGTTATTAAATTGGAACAATACAGAACAATACTTTTAGACTTGATGAACATATGCAGTAGACTACTAGCTACAATCAATATGGTCCAGTGTTCTTTAAAATGTGTGCAAACAAACTGCATTTTGTGTTTATAATACATAATTGAACATATAAAACATATCAGAAAAAAACCCACTCACTGTGGGGGGTTAAGGGATCTGTTTTTTTGTCTTGCTTCCTTTCAGTATATACACATAAGTATACAATTATATAATGATAATAATAACAGTAATAATAATAACAATAATAACCACCACCAGTTGTACCACACTAAGAATCACTTCAATCACTTTTCTTCCTATTCTCATGCTTAGTTTGAACTTTAGCAGATCATCTACCATGTATACATGCCTAACTGCACTGATCTAATACCACGTGACTGGCAGATAAAATATTTGCTTTAATGACCAGTTTAACAGGTGTAACTAATGATGTACCCAGTGAGTGTTTTCTGGCATACGTGGGTTTTTATTTGATTCCTGATCAAAATAATAAACCAGTTTTAAAGACTGATATCGGTTTCTTTTTTCTCTATTTATTAATCACTTACTGACAGCTTTCCAAAGCATCTGTAAACCTTTGTGCCTGCTGGAATGGGAAAAAAACAAAACAAAAGCAAATCAGTCCTACCTCGCTTTGATAATGGAGTCTATCCACTTCCCACACTGGTCTTCAGTTTCACACTCAAACACATACTTCCTCTCTGCTTCATCTAGAAATGCTGCAAATAAACGCATGGCATTAGAAATCAGAAACTTGAAAAGCAAATGCACAAACAGAAACTGCATGACTCTGAGAAGCACCAGCAGGTGAGAAAGTACATACATACACCCACTTTATTGGGAACACCTTGCCAATACCTGGTAGAACCCCCTTTTACCTTCAGAGTTGTCTTAATTCTTCGTGGCACAGATTCAACAAGGTGCTGGAGATTTTGGTCAATACTGGAATGACAGCAACACACAATTGCTGCAGATTTGTCAGCTGCACATTCCAAAGGTGCTCTGTTGGATTGAGATCTGGTGACTGTGGAGGCCATTTGAGTACAGTGAACTCACTGTTATGTTCAAGAAACCAGTTTGAGATGATCTGAGCTTTGTGACATGGTGTGTTATCCTGCTGGAAGCAGCCATCAGAAGATGGGTACACTGTGGTCATAAAGGGATGGACATGGCCAGCAACAATACTCAGATAGGCTGTGGTGTTTAAACGATGCTCAGTTGGTGCTAAGGAGCCCACAGTGTGCTAAGAAAATATCCCCCACACCATTACACCACCACCCCGAACCACTGATACAAGGCAGGATGGATCCATGCTTTTATCTTGTTTCTGCCAAATTCTGATCCTACCATCCGAATGTTGCAGCAGAAATCAAGACTCATCAGACCAGGCAACATTTTTCCAGTCTTCAAATTGTAGCCTCAGTTCCCTGTTCTTAGCTGACAGGAGTGGCACCCAGTGTGGTTTTCTGCTGCTGTACTGCTGCCGTACGTGCTTGAAGGTCCAACATGTGTGCTCAGAGACGTTCTTCTGCATACACTGGATATAACAAGTCGTGATTTCAGTAACTGCTGCCTTCCTGTCAGCTCGAAGCAGTTTGACCATTCTCCTCTGACCTCTGGCATCAACAAGGCATTTTCACCAGGAGAACTGCTGCTCACTGGATATTTTCTCTCTTTTGGACCATTCTCTGTAAACCCTAGAGATGGTTGTGTGGGAAAATCCCAGTAGATCAGCAGTTTCTGAAGTACACAGACCAGCCCGTTTGGCTCCAACAACCATACCATATTCAGAGTCACTTAAATGCTCAGTTTGAACTCGGTTTGAACTTCACCAGGTCGTCTTGACCTACATGCCCTGTGATGGGCTGATCATACATTTGCATTACCCAGTAGTTGAACCGGTGTACCTAATGAAGTGGTCGTTGAGTGTAACTCTGAGGATGCTGTGACTTACCAATAGAGAAAGTCTGGCTGTCCTCCCTCTCCACCCGACATTGCTCCAGCAGCAAAGCTCCAATTGGCTGCCAAATAAATACTAAGTTAATTTTGACTCACTATTTTTTGCTTTTCTTTACAGAAAATTCTTTAAAAATATCACAAAAAAAAATGCTGTGACATTAAATGTAGAACAGACAGGAGTCCAGCCACACTGACCTCTTCCTCGTCAGTCCGGAAATAAAAGAGGAAGTTGACGACGAGTTTCACTAGCCTTTTCTTTACAACTGTATGGTAACAAAAGGGAAGTTAGATTGAGTCTCTACAACAAACACAACGCAATACAGCTGTCGCATGAGCAATATTAAGAGTGCCATGAATACCTGATCCTAACATTAGCTGCTGTCTGACATACATGAAACGGAAGTGCGTGTGGTAAGAGCAGTGAATGAGTGTCCTTACCGTCTCCTTTCTTGGGACCTCTCATCCCCAGTTCAGCTGCTCTCTCTGAGGGCTGGCGGCTCAGAAACACCAGCTCCTTCTCGTTGAAACGCATCGCGGACACACACACAGGCTGGACACACGCAAGGACACGGAGGCTAAAGATGACCCGTCTCCCCAACCGAAAGCATAATAAAGGAGCTGGCTAACAGAAGCACAATTTAGGGATTGTACTGTTTATACCGCTAAGTCCACGTCGCTGCTTCGTTATCTAATGTCCTCGAAATCTGACGGACGGGGTTTGATCATTTCTGCGGTCAAATGAAAACAACGGCGTCGGACTTCATGACACACACACACCTTAAACTGGGAGCGACACTCCTCTCTACTACTGTAGTCTTCTTCTTTATTTTATTCTTCAGGCGTGTTACTGCCCTCTACGGGCCAAAAGAAAACAGACAATCAACGTTCATATCCTGTAGACTTTGCCCAGCGGCGCTTGAAAGAGAAACAAGACCTCCCCAAATCTCCTTTCTGTAAACTACCACAATCACATCACTCAGCTGGATGTTTTCTAATTATCTGCAACCACAGCCCCCAGTCTGGTTTCGAGAATAATATATGATTTAGTTTGGTAATAAAGAAGGTCAGACAAGGCGAGCTGTGTCAGTTAAGCCATACGGTTAAAACTGTGTCTTTAAAACATTATTAAGGCAATGCATTACAGGAGCATGGGTTTTAGTAAAATAGTGATTGAAATAAAGCTAGACTGCAGTAAAACGAAATACAGCTGAAATAATAATGTCTACTTACAAAAATAATTAAAATATAATTGTAATTTTAAGTCTTCAGTTTGGTCAAATCTGCTACCACAACAAGCATGAAGAGGTACTGAGGAAGTCTGCATCACTGAGAAACAGATGTTGTGTTTGTATTGTTATAATTATTCGGAAGTGAAACAAATACAAAAAAAGAAAGTAAAGCTAAATATATTGAACAATAAAAACTGAACTGAACTGAAACCAAAATTTAAAAATGAAATTAAAAAAAGAAATGGCTCATAGACTTCCCCCCAGTCCAGCAGGTGGCAGTAACACACCTGAAGAGTTTTAGAAACGGCCGAGAAAAAGGATCCACAGAGGCGCATGCGCACTAACAAATCAGGTTAGCGTGTTGCTGTCGTTGTGGATCTGGTGAGTGTTTTGATAAAGTGACCTGATTGTAGTATCTTTAAAGTTTTTGTAGTGTAACTAACCAATGCAGGAAAGTATAATGTTTTAACATTTACTTTGGTCATTCGGATTTGTTAAAAGCTTTTCATTACCGGCTGGTAACACCATTAGCTTAGCATTAACATTGTCAGCGCATTCAGCTGCTATTGTATGCTAACATGCTACACCTAGTTTGATATTGTAAGGGCCGTCAGAAGAATACATTTCTGTTGTAATAACGGGATGATTTTTTTCTTTTGTATGGTGGTAAACTATTTCAGATAATTTAGAAATGTCCCTCTAAAAACTGTGCTGTTTTGGCCTTGCTTCTCAGTATTCATGCCGACTCTTTGTAAGGAAGTTAGCACAGCGAATCTTAAAGAGGGGTATGATGATGAATTGCTTTTAAAACAGGTTATATACCCATAAAGGTTATACAGTACTTATACATTTGAGCGATAATAAAAAAAAATCTATTCAGGTTAGTATCTTAGATTATACACAGGTGATAATGTAACTCCACTTGCTGCTATGTTGTGCTACAACCCTGGAGTACAGGGTTATAATATTGTTTGTTTGTTTGTTTTTTCCGTCACTGAGAACAGTTTGTTTTATTTTGTCCCCCAGGTGATCAGGAGGAATCTTTCTGGAGTAACTGCCCAGTTCTGAGGATAGGTGTGTCTGTTTGACTGACAAAAATGGATTTCCAGCATCGAGCTGGAGGGAAGACGGGGAGCGGAGGGGTGGCATCAGCCTCTGAGAGTAACCGTGACAGGCGGGAACGGTTACGTCAGCTGGCGCTGGAGACCATTGACATCAACAAAGACCCCTACTTTATGAAGAATCATTTAGGATCATACGAGTGCAAACTTTGTCTGACACTTCACAACAACGAGGTGAGGGACACATAAAGATACGTTTCTCAGCTCACTGCATTTGGTTTCATTTCTTGTTATCTGGGTGTCTTGTTTTGAAATAGAACAATTAAAAACTTCTCTCTTCTGTATTTCAGGGAAGCTACTTAGCTCATACACAAGGAAAGAAACATCAGACCAACTTGTAAGTCCACATTTTTTCTATACTCCAATATGTCACACGTGGAAGTGCAAGATCTTGTTATGTCTTTGTTTAATTAAAGCTGCTGTTTTAATATAAATGAGGGCCAAGTTCATTTGGTTACAGCACATAAAAAGGCATTTTGAAGGAAACGTGGCATATGCAAGATTTGTGTAGAACTGAGGGATCTTATTTTTTATTTTTTTTTTAGAATTGGTGGGGTCACTTATTCTCAAACTCAGCAGCTATGACTTAAAATGTTCTTTACTTGACAAGTTAGGCTAACCTTTGCTTTGCTGGGTGCAGCAACAGCAGGTGGTTTCTCACTTGATTATGCAGCTATCAGCCAAAGGTGTCTAGTGTGTAGTACTGCCTGTTTAATCCTCAACGCTTTTTGTTTTACAGAGCACGGAGGGCAGCAAAAGAGGCAAAGGAAGCTCCTGCTCAACCAGCTCCAGCCAAAGTGAAAGTTGAGGTCAAGAAGTTTGTCAAAATTGGTCGACCAGGATACAAAGGTAGGCGAGCTGTGTCATTTTATGTCAGGGCAGTCACTGTTTAGTTTATAATGGTAGTTTCTCTACAAAATGCATTTTAAATAAATTAAAATAATTTTTAATTCTTTACAGTGACCAAACAGAGGGACCCAGAGACTGGACAGCAGTCTTTACTTTTCCAGGTTTGTTTGTCTAGCGAGAACACACACAGTCCAGTACACTTTTGTATTGTGATGAAATACTTGGCAACCTTGTGATTAAAAGCAGAGCAGATGATAAATTGGGATTTGTGTGCTTCAAACCAAAGCTAAATGCACACTTATTTTTTAGGACAGTCCTGTGATTTCTCCTGCATGAATGTGACAGACTTGATCTGTTAGTTAGTTAATTGAAGAAAGGAGCTTTATACTGAAACTGAGTCACAGATACAAAGCATAACCTCATGCTCTAACCTGTGAAGTTTCTTACTGCAATAGTAATGGCTACATGTTACTGGCATCTAACTGTCACTGTGAACTGCCTTTCTACTTTTCTCTGTCCATCAGATTGATTATCCAGAGATCGCTGAAGGAATTGGACCTAGGCATCGTTTCATGTCTGCTTATGAGCAGCGCATCGAGCCCCCTGATCGTCGCTGGCAGTACCTGCTGTTTGCTGCTGAACCGTATGAGACTATTGCCTTCAAGGTGAGAGGAACCTGCACTTCTGTCTTCCCCTTGTAATGGTTTGTTTTGCCCTCATATAACTCCAAGATGTCTGCTCTTTTAGGTACCCAGCAGAGAAATTGACAAAGCAGAAAACCGCTTCTGGACCCACTGGAACAAAGAAACTAAACAGGTACTAACTTGGGAAGGGTAGGGCAATTTAGGCATACAGTGCAGCAAAAACGCTGTACTGCAAAGGTGCAGCTTTTGCTCCTTTTTCTGTGTAGACAAACTCTTGTTAATAAGATGGACACCTTGGGAATTTTCCACCTCTTCCAGTGTGAAAAGACAATAACGTAGGCTATACCAGTGAGAGAGCACTGAATCATTGTTTACATGCGGCAATGAATGATTCAGCCTAATCTAATTAGTGAACACACATGTGGGTGAACGTCAGCCCAACAACTGAAGGTATAGTGGTCTGTTGAACTTGTTTATAGTTCTAACTTTTTCAAGCTGTTATGCATAAATAACAATTGACAGGAACAGTAGGCTAATAAAGAAAATAACGTCTGTAATCGTTGTAGCGTATGTTTTAAAAAATCATCTTAAAAATCCATGTAAAAAAAAAAGTTCCCAATGCTTGGATTACACTGGTGAATGCCATGTATTAGTTATCCCCAAACTGTTTTATAACAGTGGAAATATGTTTTTAACCTTTCCTTTGTTATTTTTCTGTCCAGTTCTTCCTACAGTTCCACTTCAAAACGGAGAAAGCTGTTCCCCAGTCAAGCGGTCCAGCACCTCCTGCCACTGTGAAGCGTCCTCCTCCCCTTATGAGTGGAGATCACCCACAAAGTGAGACTCTGCCCCCTCCCCCGCCAGGAGGGATGCCTGTCCCTCCTCTCCCACCTGGTGGCCCAGGGGCCCCCCAGATGCCCCCACAGATGCCCATGCCCCCCATGCCAATGAGGCCACCCCCTCCAGAGGGCCTTGGAATGGCTAACAATTGATCCTCTACCAATGATCTTTTCTGAGTGATCTTTTCTGTGCAGTCACACTGCCCTGCCTGTCTACAGTGTCCAACTCCTTGTAGATACTGCAGTTGTTTTTAGTTTTATTATTTCTACAAAAGGTTAAAGTCCACATTTATTAGATTTTTCTGCATTTGTTTGGTTTATGTAAATGTGTAGGGCAGTCTGTTACTGCAGCATTATAAAGATGACCACACTCTTTTGTGTTAATATCCACATTCTGGATATGGAGCTATGATTGGTAGCTCATATTTTAAGATGATGGTTTTGTAATTAAATGCTGTGGAGAAAGAGAAAATACTTGTGTCTTAAGAGTCTGTGATTTTACAGAGACATCACACCCAAAGATTTATTGACAGTTCTTTGCATATTTAAGCTCAAGGTTGCTGATCAGGATGAAAACGTGGATTTGCTGAGGAGACAGGCTTTTAACTGGGCTCTCTAAAGCAGCTCTAAGAGCAATATAACAGGCTGAACAGCACAAATTCTTTATAAAGCTCAGCTTTGATCTGAAGTTTGCCATATTAAGTCTCCTCTAGCTACACACTGTTGACATTTAACTAAACTAACCAAAATGATCCCGTCATTCAAATAAAGGAGTCAACACATACAGTGAAACTGCAGTTTCACACAGAATCACATGAAAGCTGCACAAACCCAAAGCACAGCAAACTATCACACCATTTAATTGCAAGCACACTTTAAGGCTCAGAATTAGACAGAATTGCCACTAAATCAATTCAGCTGTTCAGATATTAGCTTCTACGAGATCTTCCACAGTGAAAGCATTAACTCATCCTTTTTGACTCTTTTTCTTTTCCTCTAACTTCTTATTTTCCTTGGCAACTGTCTCCCCGTCTCCTTCATCCTCATCATCTTCATCTGCTGCTTCTTCAGGATCATCCTTTTTAGCTCTTTCTTTCTTGACTTTGATTTCTTCGTCCCTGGCTTTCTTGGCTCTCCTGTCCTTTAATTTCTCATCTCTTTGCTTCATGAGTTTCTTATCTGGCAGTGGCTTGTTTCTCAGACCTCTTAATCCTCGTGCTGTTGCTCCTCTCTTTGATTTCCGTCTTTTGACCTCTCCATCATCCTCTTCCTCTTCTTCCCCTTCATCAAGGTCAGGGAGCCACCAAAACATGACTTCCCACAGAGACGTTTCAGGCTACAAGAGAAGAACGGTGAAACAATGTGTTCAGCTGTTCATTTAATTACTTGATCACTGAATTAATACTTAATCACCAGTTTACCTCCGGTGGTGGCCCTCTGTGTCGTAATGTGCCTGACCGCCTCGTTGTCAGTCCACCTTCTTCCTCCTCCTCGTCAACTGTCCTCTGACCACGTAAGGTTTCTATTTTGTTCATAAGAAGGGATCACTTAGTCACAGCAGATGTGCTGTTTTTGTACCTGAGATTTCCCCTTTGTTCACTAGTTTACTTGCCATGAAGTCTCTGAAAGCCTGAGGTGAGCACCAGGATGGTAATGGCCACAAACAGACAGCGGTTCAGAGTGACGTTCTCCCACGGGGTTTCGATCTCAGTCAGGTTCTGAATGGACAAGGCTTTCTGCAAGGATGCTGAAAGAAAGAAGAAATTAACAGGATGCATGTGGCAGTCAGGAATCACCCGGACAAGGGCTGAAGAGAAAGATGGGACTCACTTGTTCTGGGGAAGCTGACTTCTCTGGGTAACGTCTTGGGTTCTGCTGCTGGCTGCTGTGGAGCTGGAGCCGTTTCCTGGTAAAGAGCAATGTGAAGGTTAACAGAAAAAGATCTAAGGGATGTGAGCTCAGTGAAAATTGGTTAATGTTGGTTGTTTTCCAACCTACCTCTCTGATTTTTCTGGTAGCATGCATTTCTGGAACGGACAGATGGAGATTTAATGGAGGGTGATGTCATACACCATTAACAAAAAAAAACAAAACCTCAAAGAACCATGGACTCAACCTGGAATTTATTTGTTTACATCTTTTAATATGTATTCACACATTTATGCTGGCTGAACACATGTTTTACAATTTATTAATTCACTGTTGACAAAATACAAGTCATCTGTGAAAAATAATGTCCTGGTTGGAAAGACTGCAGCCATGCTGGGAGCCTCATATTGACACAGTTTGCTTTGAGCTAAATGCTAACATAAAGGTGCCAACTGTGGCACTTCAAACCTGGTGATCTTATGCACTCCATCTTAGTCTAGCATGCACTTAACACAAAGTTCAGGCTGAGGTTGATGCACTTGATTGTTAGCCAAAATACGAACAAATAAAAACCTAATGATGGTGCTAGAGAAAGGAAGTTATTGCGCCCCATAGTAATATTGAGATATTTCACTCAACATCAAAACTGTCAACCGTGACATGGTACTAGATGAAAAATCAGGGATTGGGATTCATCCCATGTATCCATAACTCTGTCCCACATTATCTTTAGGCCAGTACAAACTCAGATATGAGTGTGACAATCAAAACTGTCATGAAATCACTCCTTTCTCTCAAGGTGCAGCAAACTGTCCCTGCTATTTGATAGCTTGGTTTGTTAGTCAGCCAGCACACATGGAGAATTATTTGAGTCAGTCTACACTGTCAAGAACAAACCAGCTGAACTGGGTCAGGATTATGGGGGAGTCTAGAAAACTTTCTCTCCAAAAAGTTGACATATTACATAACATATTACACTCTGGACCAAAGTGGGAGCCAAAAAATAAATAAATAATTAAATAACTAAAAACATTTCCAATATGATATTTTCTAGACATTTTTTTTAAACTATGTCTCACAAGAAGTTATTTTTGTTGGAGGAAGCTCAGTGCACCCCACTGCACTGAGAAATGATCCATCCAGCATGGCTGTGGCTCATTATCACTGTGTTGCTTTCCACCAGGAGTCATATTTCAGTGGCTCCCTGTGCTGCTGTTCTCTAGTATTTATAGAGTTGTACAGCACATTCTGTATTTTCAATGGAAGAAATCATTTATGCACAGTCATTAATGGTTCAGTGTACGTGCGTGTGTGTTTGTATGTGTCACCACCTGGTTTGCGGATCTGCCTAGCAGGCTTCTGTGGAGGAGGATCTACTCTTGGTGGCCATAACTCCTCTTCAAATGTTTCATAGCTTTCTTCCATTTCTTCCCTCCTGAGAGAGATGGAGGAGAAGGAATGTGGCAGTAGCTAAAAATTAAGTTTAATTTTTAATGTTTTAGCTGACACATGGATATCACACAGAACTGCAGACAGAGGCCAGCTCATCTTATCACCTTTAGAGGATGTTCTTGCCATTTCTTAACATCTAAAAGCAAGATAATTCATTGGATTGTAATATCATTACAGCTTTTCTTATCAGTATTCTTTGTCCCATAGAAAAATTCTGATGTCTCATTGGGATTCAGTTTTGACTGCACAAAATGATACAAGTAAAAGGTCAACTTTGCCACTTTATGCATTAAATTGAAGCAGTTTCCTGACCTTAACATTTACAAATGAATGCTGTGAGGACCTTATGTCTTCCATGACATTTCTAAACAGACACTGAGGTAGTGTCCTTGTAGCCCTATAAATAGATGAAGCAATGCCACAAACAGACAAATGGATACAGACTATATAAATACACAAAAAGTAAAAGTCCTGATGTTGCTCTTCTATGTTGGACCAGTTTCTCCTGTGTTTAAGCTTAAAATCAGACCCTAATTGAAATAAGGACCTACCTGCCTAGACATTTGGGGTCCCCTGGGCAGTGCTGGGAAGCCTTTGTCACAGAGCTGTTGTTCTTCCACAAAGATGGCAGCAGAGTCTCGCTCTGAACTTTCTGACAGCCAAGAACAGGTGGTGGAGGATGGAAAAAACAAAAAGCCATTGAGCGTCAGGCATTGACTGAGGGAGGGCTGACATTAACATGTTTTATACAGCTGTGAGATCACAGCATGCTGAGGAGGGAAAGGAGGACACATATTATAATCAGTTCTGAAAAATTGTGAGCCATGGTGGATAAATCTTACTTCGTATCAAGGGAGTCAGAGCATTTATCCCAAAGATTTTGAAACAATGATTTTATACTTGTAATCAAATGGTCAAAAAGTGCCACAAAAGAGAGATGAGTGTTTAATTTTGACAACCTTTAGATGCCTTTCCACTGCTTGTCTAAAAAAGTATTTGGCTATCATGTGGTATTCACCAGCAGAGAGCGCCGCTGCACTTTGAGATGGAGTCTGTGGCGCTCTGCTCTGCAGATGAGGTCTGTAGTCTGTCAGACAGATTAGCCGTCACACAGACAGATTAGCCGTCACACAGACAGGGTCTGCCACATTTCTTTTTATGAGCTACAGCCGCGATGCAAGCACTTCAGACACATTAGGCCATTTTTGTCTTACCAGATTACATTCATGCAGATGCTTTAAAACATATTTCCTCATTTTTCTCTTGTTAAATTAATAAGACAAATAGGTATTGTCATTCTGTGTGTGATGTGAAGCCCTGAGGCAAACTCACCTGTTTATGTGACATGGAGGCCACTAACAAGAAGCTACGTGAACAGATGTAAAACTGATTGGGTTATATCAGGGTTAGGTGGTTGCAGGCCACCTTCATGTGGGAGGGGAGAGGAAGTGTTGATAAACAGACTTGTGGCAATGCTGATGAGTCATACCTTTGCTGGTACTGTGCCCAGTTCCAGCTGAATCACACATTGCTTTAGCCATCAGCTATCAGAATTGGATGTTTGCTCTGTAACCTTTGATGTGGGGAGACCGACCTAAAGAAGACAGGGGTATACCCTTTTTCCAAACACAGTATGATCGTATCTCTTCCATGCTGTAATACAGACAGCATGCAGCTGACCTCAAAATTCAATGCAAGTTGATTCTGTCAAAAAATCTGTTATTTGTTAAGAGATATAATTCACTGGACTCCTACTAGCCTTTAGCTGATTTTCAGCTTTTTATTGTGATCTTTTTTTGATGCAAAGCACTCTGTATATTATGCCTACATGTGTGGAAGTGCATCATTTTGTGTTCTCTTGGTGTTCTTTTTTTCATTCTTGCTTATAATGAGTTTGTCTCCAGGCTTAATTGACCAAATGCACACCCTCACCCCACTGATTTGTCGGTACTTATTAGTCCCAAGGATACTCCTTCACCGCTAGTTAGAGTGCATCATCTGTGTAAAGAGTTCTTTCAATTATCACTGATTGAAAGCTCATTTGATTTGGATAAATTAATTCCTCCAAGTTTCAAAATTAACCTGCAGATTGAAAAATTTCCTGGGTAATCTGGGGCCCTCCTTGTATCCTATATTGAGGTTTAAAAAAGTGAAACTTTGATAAGTTTGGGCCAAAGCCTTAAAGAATGTTTCAAGGGCAGCACTAGCCCCTTGTGAACACATTTTACCCAATAAAATGAGCAAACATTGCTCACGGACATGTACGTTCCAGATTCAGGCACTAGAGAGATCTTAGCTGGGTAGAGGTTTCTGTCCCCTTTTGTCCTTACATAATAGGGACTGTACTCAGAGAACAGGCTGCCTGTCCAGCACCCAGTGGGAGCTGCTCTGTGCCCTCTGTCACCGAATAGCATGAAGGATCGTGAAGCAGCATTGCTGTAGTTTGTCTGGAATATATGGGTTTACAATGCCTTGAATAAATGTTGTTTTAATTTTGATGATTTTAATTGTATTGTTTTGGTTTGCAGTCACTGAGAAAAAAAAGTGCCGATGTATCTTCAAAAACCTTACAATTAAAGTCATTTTTCTGGTGCTGTAGCTTTAAGACTTCACAAAACACAATACATGACCTCTCTGAGACTTTATGTAGTAGAGTCTCAACTCCCTAAAGGCTTGACTTAAAAATGCAAACACACTTCTGAAAATACTTTGAATATCTAAAGTCCCCCTCCACTCAAAATGTTTTTTGTTTTTTTTTTCAGATTGGATATATATCCACATATATCACTGTGCACAACGATATATAGTAATGTGCAAAGGTTTGGGTGATGATATAACTGTGTTTTTTTTACTCTATAAGTTATTTTACGCTATACAAAGTGCAGCAAACTAATAAGAATTCAAATCAGGAATTAGTGTGATCTTTTTGAAATGTTCTCAGTACATTTGCACACAGTTTTTAAGGTGCTTGGTGCACAGGTTGCTCTAAGCATCATGGAGAACATGCCACATTTCTTCTGTGTAGGTAGGCTGTCTCTGAGCCTTCATGTAATCCCAGACTCATGCTGTGATGTGGAGTCCAGGTTTCTACAGGGGCCAGTGTAGGTGTTCTCCTTGTGTAACACACACGTGTAGCATCAAGGCATCCTTAAAAAGAGGATTCATGAAGTTGATATACACTCATTGGCCACTTTATTAGGTACATGTTGCTAGTACCGATTTGGACCCCCCTTTTGCCTTCAGAACTGCCTTAATTCTTCATGGCACAGATTCAACAAGGTGCTGGAAACATTCCTCAGAGATTTTGGTCCATGGACATGGTCATCAACAATGCTCAGGTAGGCTGTGGCATTTAAATGATGCTCACTTGCTACTAAGAGGCCGAAAGTGTGCCAAGAAAATATCCCCCACACCATTACACCACCACCAGCCTGAACTGTTGATACAAGGCAGGATGGATCCATACTTTCATCTTTTTTACGCCAAATTCTAACCCTACCATCTGAAGAACAGGCAATGTTTTTCCAATCTTCTATTGTCCAATTTTGGTGAGCCTGTGTGAACTGTAGCCTCAGGAAATTGAGGTGTGGTCTTCTCCTGCTGTAGCCCATCTACTTCAAGATTTGACTTGCAGTGCATTACGAGATGCTCTTGTGCCTATCTTGGTTGTAACAACTACTTATTGTGCTTATTTGAGTTACTGTTGTATAAGCTTGAAGCAGTCAGGCCATTCTCCTCTGACTTGGCATCAACAAGGCATTTTCACCCAGAGAACTGCTCCTCGCTGGATATTTTCTCTTTTTTGGACCATTCTCTGTAAACCCTAGAGATGGTTGTGTGGGAAAATACCAGTAGATCAGCAGTTTCTGAAATACTCAGACCAATCCATCTGGCACCAACAACCATGCTATGTTCAAAGTCACTTAAATCACCTTTCTTCTTCATTCTGATTCTCAGTTTGAAGTTCAACAGAACATATCTCGAACATGTCTACATGCCTAACTGCATAAATGCTGCCATGTAATTGGCTGATTAGATATTTGTGAGTTTCTAAACACTGCATCACTGTCCATGTCCTAAGTTTTTAAGGTGAGGGTTAAGCTGAGTACAACCTGAGGGTCAGTCAATGAGGTACAGCACTTGCGATTGCCTGACTGGCAGAGAACGGTTTCTGAGGCCAAGAGCGTATCTTAGATACCGTACATAGAGCCTGATTCATTTCTGCAGTGTTAAAATATTCGGTGTCCAGGATGTGAGCCTGAAGCTGTAGTGCACACCTTAAATAGCTTAAAGGCATGCTATATAATGCTGCCAATGAAAATGCTGTACAGGAATATAATAACAACAGTTTTTAGGCATCATGCCTATTCAAAAAATAAGTCAATAAATCACATCACCTGGTCTTCACCAGTGAATGGAATTTAATCTCTTGTCGTGCAGATGATTGTGTTGACGTGATGTCAGCTCTGCTCTCACTAAAGGCTGTTTAATAAAACCTTTTCCAGTCAGAGCTCCAAAAGTATTAACACTGATTTGAAAGAAAAATATTCCGACTGCTGACAACATCTTACAGCACAGGACTGTGCTGTAAGATTTTCACAGACTAATACTTGATTTGATCTTGTGGTGCCATTTAACTTTACGGTTGTGGATATTTCACATTTTATCGTGACAAAGCATTGGATCCTGGAGATAAAGCAGGGAAAGAACTAAGACAAGGTTTGGTTGGTGGATGAAGTAGAGAATGTCAACGCTCTTAATTCAACTCGTTCACATATAGAGGTTATAAGTTCAATGTGCACATGCATAAAAAAGTTTGAGCATAAGTGATGACCTTGCGTTGTCTGTAAGTATCATAAGGCAAGATCATTTTCTGTTTACAAGCACTAACAAGGCACGCTGTGCTTGTAATGTTGCTGATGTGGCAATGCAACTCTCCATAGAGACTTAATAATGTATGTATAGAACAAAGTGAATCCATAATATCATTTATTTCCCTTATTAACCTCATTTTCTTTACTCTTTACACGTCATCATTCTCTCATTAACTTAGTCTCCATTTGCAGTTTTATATATAACTGCTAATTCCTTAGAAATATATATTGTTACAGCTGCAGAATACCAGCAGCTGCCTGCCTCAGAGTAAGTCAACAGGACTGACTGAGGAGCCCTCATTTAGCAGACAGCCTCACAGGACAACCTGCCCGCCTTCCAGCACAGATATCTCTGCCTGCGTGTTAGACATCCTGCTTCTCAGATGTGCTGACAGTGTAAAACTTGCATTTGAAGACGAATGACACTGGATCCACAAGGATTCAGTCATATGTCCCAGTGCTGCTTGCCTTTCACTTTAAATCTCAAACCAAAGCCTTCATGTTCTCCTGGAGCAACTGTGGGACTTGTGTGCTTCTCTGCCACTCTGTATCTCTTCAGGCAGCCCTCCTCAGCCTTTGATCTTTCAGAGACCACAACAAGGAGCTTCCCAGATCATGAGTGTGAGTCCTGCTGGATTCAGAGGGCGGTGAGGTGCACTCTTCTGTAATCCAGACCGTACCCTCAGGCAGATAAATGTAAGGATGTCCAGACAATGTGATAATCTGCTCATCATTTTCTCATCTTGGGAGAGGGAAGCAGAGGTGTAACATCTAGAGAGAGATGTCTGAGAAAGGAGCTTGAATGACCCAGAGGAATCCTGGAGTATATAAGCGGATGATTCGGACCGCTGTGGTTTGAGAAGAAGAAAACAGCTGAAAGATTTTCACTTTGTGCAGGTTATGTGTTTCCCTCCCAATGATCACTTTCCTCCAAATATCTTGAAGCTATATTTCATCATTATGGGATGAGCACACAGGAGATTGAAGGATTATAAGAGAAAGTGAAGAAGACAGAAGAGTAACTTGTTAGAGGTGTTCTTTAGAGGTGATAGAAATCTAATTAGTAGTGTCTGATTATAATATGTCATCCCCTTTCTACAGAACTCATTGTCTATTTTTATGTAACTTTGATGCTGATGAGTTTCACTGCCTTCTGTCGTTCTGACAACCCCCCACCCCAATCCCTGCTTCCAATTGTGTCTGTGGGCCGTTTTATTGATGGATTAATTTGCCCTGAGATTGTACTTCACTCTCCCGGGTGCTTTGTGTATTAATTACCGTCTATTCATTTGAGACCGGTTCAACCTTTGAGTATGCTCCAAAGCAGCGATTCCAGGCCAGTGCTTCACAGCTTCTGTCACAGCCCTAATGCTCCATGCGCCTGTGGGAGATGAGTAATGTGAAACCTCATGCATCGTGGAAGCGTGTGATTGACTATTACTGCTCTGCAGATGTTAAAATCTGAAAAAGCTCAACAAAACTTGCAAGATTTTGAATCTTTGATAACACAACAGGCAAATTGCAATTGTGTCTTCCTATATGGTCATGTTTGTTGTACACATACAGGCCTGTAATCAATAACTCGGTGCACTATTTTAAATTAACAATGAATTTGCAAAGGTCCTACTCTATTTAAGATAAAGCTTTCATTTGCGCAACAGAAAGAGAGAAAGAAAATTACTGCAGGGAGTTTTTGTTTTTCAGCAATAATAAAGCAATCGCATGCACATGAAGAAAGAGGCAGGAGGTGTGGTTCGGACTGATTGGTGTTAATTTTGTTATCAATAAGACTACTTGATGTTCACGCTGAAAGAAAAGCAATTTGCATTCTGATATTCAGTACCACCATCCCTATGTCTACTATACTTTGAAATGTGCATATTTCATATGAAAGACAAGCTCAAGGTTCCTCACAAGCACATTCCCCAAAACTGTGGCCTTAATCCTCCACTGCTATCTCAATCTTATTTTACAGCTGTTAAGAGAAATGAGTGCTGCCTGACAACATCCTAAACCCTCCTCTTACTCATGTGTCAGCCCTCTTCTAATCAAGGTTTCTTTCTGCCCGTCTTAGTCATCAGTAGCAGTGCTCAGTCTGTGCTATTAGGGATGTAATCTTCTAGGGCTTCTAAGATTTTGTAAATTGCAGGGGTGGTGAGGATGACAAAATATCTTGCAAATGAAGCAGGCTTGTTGCTCTTCTTGAATGCTTTACTAAAGCAGACGTAAAATACAAATACAGTACTGTGCAAAAATCTGGAGCCACCCCTCATTTCTTTATATTTTGCTTCCAAAGAGCTAGACTTTCTTATAATTTTTTTTTTAAGTGGTCTTGAGCAGTTGGCTGCTTTTTCACTCACTGTCAGTCCAGTCCTTGTACCTGACCATTTTCAGAGGGATGCTTTTGTTGTTGTTGTTTGTTAAGCCACTTAACATTGACATATGAATCATTCAAGTACAACAAAAGCACCTAACTCAAGGGATGAACCAGTGTTGTGTCTACACATAACAGGCAACTTAGCAAAAAAACAATTTTAAAATGTATCTTTAGGCACTTTGTTACTAGCAGCCTGTCACAACAACACTTAATTTGTTTAGTTGACTCTACGAAAAATGCCAAAGATAACACAGTTTGACAGGCATGAAATAGTGTTTTTGCATGAACAAGGTGATTCACAAAGAGCCATTAGCCAAAAACTTGGCATATCTCAGCATGATGTGCAGTGTATCCTTAAACTATTTGAGGAAACTGGACAAGTGGAGGACAAAAGAAGAAGTGACAGGCCTAAAAATCTATCTACAGCAGATGGAACAGTATCTGAAAATCATGTCCTTAAGAAAAAGGGGGAAAAAATCCAGCAAAGACCTGACACAGGACCCGAGAGATGCATCTGGCCCTTCAGTTGATCCATCTACTGTTCACTGAAGCCTCATCAGAAATGGTCTCAATGGATTGTCCTTCAAGAAGCCTGGAGAACTATTCCTAATTTACATTAACAAATTACAAGAAACCTTATCTAAGAGAGTTCAGGCTGTGTTGAAGAATAAAGGTGGTCATGCCAAATATTGACTTTCAAGCTCATTACACATGTTTCAATAAATTGCTGCACCCGTTTTTCTAGGAAAATCTAAAGAAATGAGGAGTAGCTCAAGACTTTTGCACAGCACTGCATGTTCAAGTAATTGGGAAAAGTAGGTCAGTTCTTGACATTGTAAATGGCAGCTGAAAGCTTTCAGTGATCTCACATATTCTTCATCTATATGGAGTTTTTTTCACCTCAGAATAAACCTTTTTCATATCTGATTCATAAAGATGCTATAGAAATAAAATGCACAGAGACAGAATGTCTCAGGAAAAAAGAACATTTTTGAAAGGAGAGGGTGTGTAGGTGACAGAAGACTTTGGAAACTGGATTCTTTGCTGTTGTACTTTCTTGTCTGATTTGTATATACACCTGCTGCAGCTTGATGATTTGATGTCAGTTATAACAAGTTTATTACAACCTTGCAGCCTGTTTTGTTTTTCAAAACTAACATGGGCACCATTTTTTCTTTCTTCCCCTGAGATATTTTACCCTCCGTGCCCCTTGATACGTCTCTCCCTCCACCATGTTTGTGTGTGAGCAGCCTTTTAGTCGGCCCCCGGTTGTCAACTGATTGCAGATAATTACAGCTATTTGACTGCAGCTTTCACAGCCAGTCCTTTCTGGAGGCACTTACAGAGGGAGAACATGCCAAGTAGAGGCCCTTAACTGCCTCTGGGGATAACTGCAGACACAATGGCACAGTGAATATGACAAAATGAAAATCATATATTTGACTTATGTGGATGCTATCAGGTATTCACATATAAAGCTGTCCAGCATAACACCTCAGTATCAAAACAGCAAAGGTTTATATTAAAAACGCAGTATTTACTTCTTGAACATTAAGTGTATAACTCAGTATACAGCTAATTGAATATGCCTTTTTCCCAGGCATTTTTTTTTACACAGTAATGCCACAAAATACTTCTTTACAATATCCACCCTTTAAGTGAATGTCTTCATTTAATATTGAGGAGTCTCAACCAGGCATAATTTGGAGGCCGTTTCAGTGGAAATTGAGTTCTTTCACAGTCTAGTTTTGTAAAGTCTGCTCCATTCTCTCCCATAATATGAACCTAATCCTGGTTTGAAGGAATGTAATTGTTCTCGAGCTGTCGTACATTACCAACATGCCTCTCAGCTCACTGCTATATCCAGAACAGTAGGAATGAGTCAGACTTTTTATGATGACAGCTCTCCTCATCTTTCTCTTTCTCCCTCTCTTTCTCTGACACTTTTCTCTCTTGCCATTCTTTTTCGTCTTTGCTCTTTGTCTTCCGCATCCTTCCTCCCTCCTTCGTCTCCTGCTTACATAAGCTTCTCTGTGTGCAGCGACAGCGCAGACTTGAGAACTCATAACAGTCCTCACTCAACAGGAACACCCCTTCTGTCTGTCTCCTTGTTTCATGGGGAGCCATGACAGCTGCACACTTGACCGCGGGCGAAAGTAGATAATAGCAAGAGAGATCAAAGGGGGGAAGATAACACAGACACATGAACTTTTTTTTTCTCTGCATCCCTCTCCAACACAAACTCCTTCTCTCTGACTCTCACTTGACATACATGAGGTACATTAGTTTCAAAGTGCGACCAAAAGTTCAAAGCAAAAACTTGTTCTTTTAATGTTTGGATTTTATTCAATGTATGATTTATTAGACTGTCAGACATTGTCCCCGTGATGAAAGGATGAAAGGAGATGCAGGGTTTCTAAAGGTTGGAAGCACTAGAGGTACAAGGACATCCAGACTCTTCTGTGAATTAAACAGAAAAGAAAAATGTAAAAAGAGGATTCAGTACAAAGTGAGTAGAACTGAATGCATTGTTAGATATTATTGTAGCTTCTCACTGCTACACTACATTCATTTAGTAGAATTCTTTGGCCATTTTCTGTATTTAAACCAAGCAAAAGCTCTATATCACCCAGAACTGTCAATGTGTCTCAAAAAGATGACAACTGCTTAGAGGTTATTTTTTAAATGAACTATAAATATATACTTACAGTCAACCTACTTTGTTGTTGAGACAATTCATTGCTCTTCTGTCATTGTGCGCTTGCTTTTTTCAAAAATGTTTCTCACTTTCTTGCACTTACTAACGAACATGCAGTAGCAGCAACTTGCAATAAGAAAACATACATCTAGTGAGTGGCAATTCTCTTATTATATCTAGTTAATATGTTACAACTAGATTCCATGCATTTAGCAGTCTTCAATCCAAAGTAACTTTTTAAAAAAAATGTTGTCAAATTCAACAGGTGTACAGTCATATGAAAAAAAAATTCAATAGCTTGTAGAGCTTGTAGCTTTAGCAGCAATAACTTGAAGTCATTATTTTCTGTCTGACTGACTTTATCAGTCTCTCACATCATTTGGCCCACTCTTCTTTATAATGTTGCTTCAGTTCATCGTGGTTTGCTGGCATTCGTTTATGCACGGCTCTCTTAAGGTCCTGCCACAGCATTTCAATCAAGTTGAGTTCTGGACTTTGAGCCATTGCAACACCTTGATTCTTTTCATTTTCAGCCATTCTGTTGTAGATTTGCTGCTGTGCTTGGGATCATTGGCCTGTTGCATGACCCAATTTGGACCAAGCTTTAGCAGTCAGACAGATGGCCTCACATTTGATTCTAGAATACTTTGGTATACAGAGGAGTTCATGGCTGATTCAATGACTACAAGGTGCCCAGGTCCTGTGGCTGCAAAGCAAACCCAAATCATCTCCCCTCCACCACCATGCTTCACAGTTAGTATGAGGTGTTTGTGCTGACATGCTGTGCTTGGTTTTCACCAAACATGACACTGTGTATTATGACCAAGCCATCTCGTGTGTCCAAAGGACATTGTTCCAGAAGTCTTGTGGTTTGTTCAGATGCAGCTTTGCAAACCTAGGCTGTGCTTCCAATGTTCTGTGTAGAGAGAAGAGGCTTTCTTCTGGAAACTTTTCCAAACAAGCCATACTTGTTCAGTCTTTTTCTAACTGTATTGTCATGAACTTTAACATTTAACATGCTAACTGAGGCCTGTTGAGTCTAAGATGTGGCTCTTGGGTTTTATGGGGTTATTTTTTTGCAGTTTCTCTGAGCATTATATGCTCTGACCTTGGGGTGAATTTGCTGGGACGTCCACTCCTGGGAAGATTGTGGCATTGTGTGAACACACACCTGAATTCTCCAGACCAGCAAACTGCCAAAACTTGTACTTTTATAGAGGTGGACATGGTTACTGATGATCGGGTAATCAAGTGCATTTGATTAGCAGCACCTGGCTGCTGCTTACCCTCCTAATTCCTATGGAGGCAGTAAGGGTGTACTTAGTTTTTTACAGGACTGCATAGAGTCCTGTGAAAACTTTCTTTTTCACATGGCTGTATGCTTTTTAAGGGGGATTTCAATCAGAAGACTCATGTTTGAAATGATTGATTTATTACAGCACCAGAATATATAGTTTGACATTTAGGCTCCAAGCTCATCACTCTCTGCAAATATGCCACATATAAAATTGAGGAATTCTGAGTAAATATGCCCTCTGGAGCCTAAAGGTAGATGCTGGGGTGGTGGAGAGGTTGAAACACTGGACAGCAATGCAGGGCAGCAGCAACACTGACATGTCAGAAGAAGAAATGGGAGAAATGCAGTTTAAATAGATCATCAAATTTGGAGGGTTAGTTTGATATATGACATGAGGAGAGTGAGATATGTTGCTTGTTTATGACAAAGTGCAGCTTGAGTTGCCTGCCTGAACTAACTTGCAGGCCTTGCTCCTTTTAATTTCATTACTGTGCGGCCAAAATAGCGCAGAGGGGACAGACGGGCAACGGGATATTTTTCAGTTAGTGGTCCAGAGGACGGCAGCAGTTGCATACACAACATAAAGGGCGAAAACCTTTTTACCACTTTGGGGCAGCAGAAACCAGCCACGAACACATCACTGACATTTCTTTGCCTTAAGTTTATTTGTTGAACTTAGTAGCAAACATTTGCACATCCAACAGTTAAGGAGCAACACTGTCTTTCGTGTTTCAAGCTTCTACCTGCATGATAAAGTTTGATATTAACTGTTTTGTTCTGTTTTTGGTTTCTACCAGGGAAATATTTGGCTGATTTTTGTCTATTCTAATGTGGTTCTTGCGTGCTCATATACTACATTCAAATATTTATTGCTGTAATCACTCATCTTGTCGATTCTGGCAGTGAAGTTTTCTAGTGTGACTCCAATGTAGGTGATGGGGTCAAAATCCCAAATCTCTTTTAGTCAGTATAATGAGAACAAATTGTTGGAGCAACCACTAACACTTTGTACATATGAGCGCATGAGAGTTGCTGTAAGACATGCTTGAAAAAAAATATGAATCCATACAAGTAATGATTAAAGGATTTCTCTTTCACTGACACGATAATGTCGTTCCCTTTATATAAACCTCATGATAATCAGTAACATGTAAGCAGTTGAAACAACTTGCTGTGTACGTCCAGTTTTTCTGATGTTTAACTGTTTTGCAGTCCTCACTTGCAGGCTAACGAGAATACAGAATAGATGCGGTTGTTGAGCCCTGGCAGGATGTTTTTCTCCTTCTTGCTCCTCTGTCACTAGTCTCGATTTATATTTAAGGGCTGTGAAATGAGGCAGCTGAAGGAAAAACAGGAAATAGATGAACTGTAGCGGGAAGGATGGCAGTAAGTATATGATTATTGAACTGAAATGTGCTCCTGGTCTCCTTCAGGCTTGTATTGTCCTGGAAGCTTGAGATTCACATGCACACACGCACCCATAAACACACTGACAAATGGGTGAACCTTGGTTTTTTTTGTTGTTGTTTTTTTTGTTGTTTTTTTTTTTCATCTCAATGCCACAGACACTCAGACAAACTGCTCTGATTTCACATGCAGGCTTGCTGTGTGTTTGTTATGCCCACTGAGTGTTTGCTGGCACCTGACGATAGATTTCTTACTGCCTGTTGCTTACAATATGCAGTGATGACACAAAACACAGCAGTGACTGTTTTTAACACACAGGGCACAATGATGCTTTAAGCCAAATGTTAGTCCCTCTTCAGCTGATTATATTCTTTTTCATGTGTTTTTACCCCCTTCACCCCCACTCCACTCCCTTTAGCGTGACCTTATAGCGCCATCACCAATCATCTAGAAAGTTTTGCAATTATTCACATCTATTTTGTTGCTGTTTTTGCTTCTTTGGTCCTCTTTATTTATGTGCATCGAACATTTAAAGCTGCAGTAAAAAAAATAACAATACAAGATCAATTCTGGGGGACATGTGACAGGTTTCCTGTGTACTGTGTGTATAATGGGACGTGTGCTTGATTGTGTATTTCTGTGCTTGTTTCTGTGAACCTGCAGCTGACGATAAGCGGGTGATCAATGTATGCCTCGTAATAGTAGTCCTAGACTGTTTCCATTTCAGCTCTGTGTAGGAGTCCCAGGGCAGGTGCCAAAATAAAATAAGATTACCATTTATTTTCTCAGTGCAGTTAGAGTGCAGTAATTAATG
The DNA here is from genome assembly GCA_015106735.1 of Paratilapia polleni. Lineage (NCBI taxonomy): Eukaryota > Metazoa > Chordata > Actinopteri > Cichliformes > Cichlidae > Paratilapia > Paratilapia polleni. The sequence goes on from VUQI01027130.1 coordinate 29,113, forward strand.
CAAACCTGAGCCTCATTTATCAGTGTTTTCTTTTCTGTATGCATGAAACGTCATGAGGCTTGACAGAGCACTTGTTAATTTGTAAATATATCATAAGATAATTGGTGCCCATGTGAAACTGAGCCCTGAATTACCTCTACCTGTGACAGAACTATACATCTTTCTGCAGATGTGATGTATTATGAAACAAATACAAACTGCCCTTTTTTTATACCATTACTTTGCCAAGACCTGTGCTGAGGCAATAATTCACTGTGTATGTGCTCTCTATAACAATGAGGGCTGCATCAGCTGTGACTGGCTGTGCTGCCTTGGTCCTGGTCTCAGGTGGTAGGTGGTCTTGCCAGGCAGAAAGCAGCCCAGTCTGCATCAACACACATCATCTATTCCTCTCAGTCTCATTCTCCGCTGTGAGACAGAGCTCTCATCACTCACCTCTCTCCATCAGCTGCAGTGATTGGCTTATTATAAGATGTCCTGCACAGAGAAAGAATGAGCCATGCATCATTGCACATATTGCTGCTTCCAAACACTCTTATGAACCTCTGTACACACGCACACACACAGACTTTACAAACACACATATTAAGAAGTGTAAAAGAATAGCGCCTTTTTTGTTTCTGTCCATTATACTAACCTGGCGGGACACACTTGAATGTGAATACATGCTGGTGCACACACAACAGAGTGAGAATTTCACAGACACTGGATAATAAAGCAACACCTGTGCTGATGCTTCAACACAAAATGTGGTTGTTGTCATAGTTCCATTAGGTGCCTTGACAGTAAATCACGTTAAAGTGGCACTCCACCAATATTACATGTCAAAGACAGTTTACAAGTCATGGTTAGCTGGACTGTGAACAGTCAAAATATCTTCTGTGGCTCTGGGGCAGCTTTCTAAAGCCTCAGGGTGAAGAATAAATAATGTTGTTATCAGGGTTAGCTCACCGTGGACTTGAAGCCTGCACGTTTGTAGAAGAAAGTCTGCAAATTACAAACGACAAAAATGTTGTTACTGTGATGGTTCAGAGGCGAGGACCCACATGCATGACACTGGAAGCCCACTCCACAGTGAGGCACCCATTTTGTAGTGCTGTTAGAAATCTCAGCTGTAAATTTCATCCACTATGTAATGCTCTGCAAAATCACCATGTCACACACCAAAAGATAATAGAGAGAAGCTGTACACCTCATCTGTCAACCAAAACCATATTACATTTCAGTCTGGCTATCTGTAATGAAGAGAACATTACCTGTTACCTGTTGAGAGTTTCTAATGAGAATAATACTCCTCCCCTCCAGTGGGTTGTCTCTTTTTCTTTGGCCAAGCAGCAGAATTTAAAAGATACTGTTAAAACACTTCCAATAACTATATTTGAGACTTTAGTTGCTTGGTCTAAATTATAAATATCTTAGTGATATAGTGTGAAGTAGCTTATCCATCCATCTATTTTCTGAACCTTTTACCCAATTTAGGGTCATGGAGTGGCTGACGCCTATCCCAGCTGTGAAAGGGCGAGAGGCGGGATACGCCCTGTACAAATTGCAAGCCTATCACAGGTGAAATAGCCTGCTTATGAAATATTTGAAAAAAAAAAAAGAGATGAATAATTCACAATTTTTATATTGAAGAATGGTATAGAATGGCATAATAACAGCTGCACTGTTGTCAGTAAAATTAGGTGTGCACAGATTTGTGTTAGAAATTGTAACTGATTTGTCCTTGGCCTCAAATGTGGTTCAAATGGGTTCATAGTGTAATTCTGTAGCAGCTCTACATCCATTTAGTGTCTGAAATGTAATAACTGCTGCCTCCACTTGTTCCCTAGTGAATCTTCCATGTAGCAAACACTATACACTGGGTGAGTAAGTGAATGAGTGGATAATTTGAACATTTTTTTTCTTTTTTATTGCCCAGCTTCAGGTCAGTCAAGCGTAGACAAACAATACAGAAATGTTGCAGGCAAAAGAAAAAAAACAGGAGCAGGCAAAAAAGAACAAAGAGAATTTCCTGTACTGTACTCTTGTTAACATTTCATGGGAGTTTTATTAATTGTATGCTATATTTCTGTGTTTAATATCCTAAAAGCAATGGATATACCAAGATGGTGGATGGAGCAATGAAGCAAGTTGGAGTTATGTCAGCCTAATTTATATAATTGTTTCAACACTTTGTTATGTTGACATTTTGATTTGATCTGTAATTGCAATTATTTTTGCTTTTATGTATTCTGATATCTCTTTTTTTGCATAGAAAAAATAACAAACACTCATCAGTACTTGTAACAAATAAACGATTGAAATGGCTTTGTAAAGCCTGCATTTAGATGTGTACACCACACGCCACCACTGTCACTCTGATTTCTTCTTTCTGTTGACTGCTACAGTCAACAGAAAGATGTGTTTGGATCATGGCCTCTAGGAGGACTAAAAGTCAGGATACGCAGTCATCTGGGTTAGTTTTATTATAACTTTTATTCATCTGTCTCTGCAGAATTCTTGGAAGTGCAGTGCTAAACCACTGTAGTGCCTCTTTAAAATTCTGAACACTATTAGCAGGTACAGTATCCTCATGCATGTTTTTATGCAAAACATACATGCCATAACTGTATCCTGCTTGGCTGCAGTCTGTTTAAAATTCATAGTTTACATCACATGAGTGAGTTAACAGTGCAGTCAAATGTACAGTGAACCAGCTGTTACTACCTGTCTTACAACAGTATGCTGCCTATATGGCTTATATGGCTCTTCACTTGGCTGAAGGCCCCAGTCATCATGGGTTAGTCTTTGCTCCAAAACCTTTATGTAAAATCCTTCCTAAACAATAGGACAAGTGGTAAGACTCTGTGCAATGTATTAGTTGAGCTCTACAGGGGATGTATCTGCAGCATGCAGCAGTGTAACAAACTGCAGTGTGCTGGAATAATCTGTCTATGTTTCAAGCCTGATTTAACTTCAGCTATAGAGGGGAGACAGAAAGTCAAAGACTGAGAGTGAGAAGTGTGGTGGCATGGGTTCCATCTACATACTGGAGTCAAGGGGCGTCTGGGATCAGTTTGTGTGTGTGTGTGAGAGAGAGACCACATGGTTGTGGTGTATTGGTTTACCCTGCCATATACAGTGGGGGAAATAATTATTTGATCCCCTGCTGTATTTGTAGGCTTGCTCACTTACAAAGAAATGAACAGTCTCTAATTTTTATGGTAGTTTCATTTTAATTTAATTTGCATGTCATTGAGTGAAATAAGTATTTGATCCCCTACAACCCAGCCAGAATTCTGGCTCCCGCAGATTGGCTGTATGCCCATGTGACACAGATTACAATCAATCAATCAATTACAGATACTCCTGACCTCAACTTGTTATGTTTATAAAGCACACCTGTCCACAGAATCAATTTCTTCCATTCCAACCTCTGCAGCACCATGGGCAAGACCAAAGAGCTGTCAAAGGATGCCAGGGACAAGATTGCACAAGGCTACAAGACCATCAGCAAGAAGCTTGGTGAGAAGGTGACAGCTGCTGGTGCAATTATTTGGAAATGGAAGAAATATAAAATGACCATCAATTGCCCTCTGTCTGGAGCCCCATGCAAGATCTTGCCTCATGGGGTGAGGATGATCATGAGAAAGGTGGGGGATCAGCCCAAAACTACACAGGAGCAGCTTGTTTATGATCTGAAGGCAGTTGGGACCACAGTCAGCATGAGCACCATTGGTAATACACTACGCCCTAATGGATTGAAATCTTGCAGCATCCTCAAGTTCCCCCTGCTCAAGAAGGCACATGTACAGGCCCATCTTAAGTTTGCCATTGAACATCTAAATGATTCAGAGAAGGCTTGGGAGAAAGTGCTGTGGTCAGATGAAACCAAAATCGAGCTCTTTGGCATCAATTTGACCCGCCCTGTTTGGAGGAAGAGA